>JASDQU010502201.1:64512-76940 GCA_032191745.1 Picea mariana | reverse complement strand
CAGAGGTTTATTTGTGTAGGATTTGGTATAAGTATTGGAATTTATTCAAACGTTTTAAGTTGCTTTGGCTTGGAAATGTTACACCTCTCCCAAATTAGTAACATCCTTGTTTTGGGTGTAGTTTAAATATTCTATGTTTTTTATTTTTTTGGCAACTATTACCAGAATTTGGAAAAGAAATTGTTGGAAAAATCACAACTTTACATTGTTTAAATCACTTTTTTGAATGCATAAATAGATTTAGCACCCTAAAACACCCCACGTTTTATGATTATAGTTGAAACAATATGTGGAGGTATGTAAAGAATCCTCGAGAAAAATGGGAATGATTAGCCTTGTAGAGGAAGTCTTAGTCTTAGTTGCATAAATATGGACTTATATGGTGGCTCGATTGGTCCCATGATCGAGTCTGCTACTTTTTTTTTCTGATTTAAAAGGAAAATGGCAATGGGCACAGGAGAGAGCATGGGAGGTCAAATGCTGATGGATAGCAACCATTGAGCTGCGTCGTGCTAGAAGATAACACATATCAACAAAGTTGATTGATAGAACCATTGATAGGATGGTGGACGAGAAGTTTCACCTGATTGACAGGTTTTACCATTTTGGGAAAAAATTGTCTCTACATACATACCTTTGGCATAAATACGCTCCCCATAAAATCATAATGTGGATGGAAATATGTAAAACCCAAATGCGATGTTATTATTCCAAACACATATATTAAGGGAGAGATTTTCTAAAATACCAGTCATCCTAGAATACCTATCATCAATACTGCTTGGTTTTTAAAAACCATGTTTTTAATAAGGTATGTATATAGATAACGTTTCTTAAAACCTATCGTCCTATACACCATCACAATTTCCAGTGCACCTGTCCTTCCAAACTTCCCTTCCGTCATGACTCGTCAACTTTACAAACTCGATCATTATTGCCAAATCCAATTGCACGCTAGATTATTATCGGCCTCTTTGGCACTTTTCCAAAAGAGAGGCTCGCAACCCACAACCCTGAACCTCCAGCCAACGAATTACCGAGTCTGGTCCTACTACGGTTCATGGCATATTGAAATTCCAATCGCTCGTAAATATGATATTTTTCCATCAATACCCACATAGGTGGACGAAGTCACAGATGTTTCGAGAAGCAACAGGCCCCGCCCTTGACCATGAAAATACTTGTTGCTACATTTTCATCTAATTCTTTTCAATTTACCATTATGCCAAAGGTATTTTAAGGGGAGGTTTTTCAGAGCCTTTTATCCTCTGTCTGCAATGTATTAACGAGTGAAATATATTTTCCATAACAAATCAACAAATGCCACATGCATCGTGACATATATTTTTCCATAACAAATCAACAAATGCCACATGCATCTGTCCAATGTGAATCCAATCATAATAATAATAATAATAATCTATTTTTAAGGTCACAACAAAGTCAAACATCAAATTGGTGTATGAGACCTCCTTCGCCCAGCGATTTCACTGGTAAAGTCTACAGAGGTATACATACCCTACCCCCCTTTGGATTTGAACTTGTAACCTCTTAAGAAGAAACACATGTTCTGGTTGTCATTTTGGAAGTGTCATCTTTACGCCCCATGTCCTTCTAGCGGTGGGTTCAACTAAATCCAAATTTATTGCACCCACTGAATTCCAATCATGTGAGCCCATCTGGTATAACCAATAAATTATCTAATGGGATGTCTTACCAAGGCTATAGTGTTCATAATGTTAGAGGGGACCCAACTTTAAGGCAAGGCGGCTCATGGATCTCTATAGTGTGCACTGAGAGATACATGGGTTTTGAGCTAGATGATTTGGTACCGAAATGTGAACAAAATAACTTGCCTACAACATTAGCATTAAAACCAAAATTCATTTCCCTACCAAAAATTATTTTGACTTCTTGAAACATTGCAATACATGGATTGCCATTGACAAAGATTTTGGTTGGGCATTAAATGCCCCACCGATCAAATTTCACCATAAATATTAATCCATTCCATGTTTGAGAAAACAACGCAAAAATGATTCGACTATCTCAAGGTGCAGTAAAAGTTGAGATAGTTTGATTGTTGATGAATCAAAGGAGAAGAGAAAAGAGAGTGTTATCATGGTGAGCATCATAATCAAGGAATCGTAGTAGTAAGATGAGATCACTGAGGTTTCTGGGAGATCAATTATGTTCCCTTCCATTAGGTTTCTCTTCAAGATACTGCTTCTAGAAACCAAAGAAAAATAACCATTCAAAGTAACAAAAAAGGATCAGGTTGTTAAGGTTTTGGTTTCCATCATTGAAAAAAAATCAAGCTCTCGATTAGTGTTCAGATTAGCTAAATGAAATTGAAATTCAATCAATTTTGAGCTGGAAATCACCTTGTGTAGCTTGAAACTATGGCCTTTAATGTGCACTGTAAAATTTGTTGGAAACCCAGTGGCTTCACCCCATGACCAAATGTTTTGTTGCAAAATCTCTTGACTAGTCTCGTATGTAGAAGAATAAGGGTTGTTTTTTTATCAAAATGTAGGTGCCATCTTGGGGGAAGCCAGATTCATGCTGCCTAAGTTATTTATAGCATCCTCCAAAGGAGTTTGATGAGGAATGACTTCTTCATGATCTTCATAAATGGTATCCACAACACCAACTCGCCAGTGGATGTTCCCTTTTGTTCCCCCATCTTACCCAACAACATCACCATAAAAATCCTTAGGGAAGCTAATGATATCATCCATCTCAACTCATCTCCAATAAATCTTAGAAAAACCTGCAAAATCTTGGAGAAGCATGGCTCAATGTAATACCCTTGTTTCCCCCAGGTTGTAAATCTAACTATAACCTGCTAAAATACCATGGGAAGACTGAATATGTGTAGATGTTGGAATTTATTAACCTTTTTTTTATAAAAAGGTAATATATATATATATTTCTATAACAAAATAAAATGGAAAGTGTTGCAAAATTGTTGAATGGGTTTGCCAAGGTGGATCATGATGTATGAGAGAGATGGTGAGGGGAACCAACAATGGTTGAGATGACCGTGTTGGTTGTGGAGCCTGATTATCTTCCTGTTTCATAGGTCTTTGTTTTCAGCCGTGTTTATACCCCATGAAGATTGAACACCCTATAATATTGTACACCCCTCCACGTAGGGGGGTTGTAGGGGGGGTTTCCTTGTAAATGTATATTATAATTTCATAGTAAATCTGGACCGTTCATTATAAGGTCGAACATATGACGGTAGAAGTTATGTTAGGTTTTTTTTTCCTAGAAGGAAACCCTCTTTTATGATGGAATTGTATTGAGGCTATGTATCATTGTGAATATTGTATTATGAGAGAGGAGACTATGAGAGAAAGAAGAGGAAGTTACATCAGGTGTGATGTAGGTTTTATCCCTTCATTTGTTGGATAATAAAAAGGAAGGACCTGGCAATTTCTCTGCTGGATGTAACACACACTGGGTGAATCAAGTATATTTGTGTCTCTATTTTATTATGTATCTTCTCCCTTTTATTTTTGTATTTTTTTTTTATTTCTCTGCGATCCTCTTTTTCTAAAAAATGGTATCATAGCGAAAGGTAACTCACAGGAAAAGAGGGTTCTTGGTTCGAGTGGGAGCAATGGCAGAAGATGAAAAGTTTACGGTCGAGAAATTTAATGGCCAAAACTACCAGTTATGGAAGATGCAGATGGAAGATTATTTATATCAGAAGGATCTATTCCTACCATTGGGTGGAATAGAAAATAAGTTTATGGCCATGAATGATGAAGAATGGGATGTTATTGACAAAAAGGCACTAAGAATGATAAATTTGAGCCTGACAGCATTGCTGGCTTTCAATATTTCGAAAGAAAATACAAAGAAGGAGTTGATGGATGCATTAGCTAAACTGTATGAAAAAACGTTGATGTCCAATAAGGTATTTCTAATGAAGATATTATTTAATATGAAGATGTCATAAGGGGGGTCTATTGCAGATCATTTAAATGAATCTAATACAACTACTAATCAGCTAAGTTATGTAAAAGTGGACTTTGATGATGACATCATGGCTCTTCTAATCTTGTGCTCATTGCCAGAAAGTTGGAACGAATTGGTCATGGTTGTAAGTAACTCTGTATCTGGTTCAAACACTTTAAAATTTGATGATGTTGTTGGTGTTATCCTTAGCGAGGAAATGCAAAGAAAAATCACATATGAGACATCAGGTAATGTGTTAAACATGGAGAACACAAGAAAACAAAAGGATAGAGGAAAGGGATCAGGGAATCACGAGAATTATAGGAAGGGGAGATCCAAATCCATACTGGGAAATATAGAGTGATGTAATTGTGAGAAGAAAGGACATATGAAGAAAAACTACAGAGCTCCAAAGAAACAAAGAGATAGGCAATAAGAGAAAAATCAGGAAGAAAATGTAACAGGTGATGTGTTACAAGATGCTTTGATTATTTATGTAGATAATATTTTTGAGTCTTGGATAGTATATTTAGGGACTTAATTCCATGCCACACCCCATAGGAAACATTTTCTAGATTATGTTCAAGGTGATTTTGGACAGGTTCATTTGGGTTATGATGCACCATGAAAAATTGTTGGAATGAGAAAAATAAAAATAAAACAAAGGAATGGAAACCAATGGTTGTTGAAAGAGGTGAGACATGTTCCATATCTAAGGAAAAATGTAATTTCAAAAAGGCATTTGGAAAGTGAAGGTTGAATATCCATATTTACAGATAAGGTGTGGAAGGTCACCAAAGGATCATTGGTGATAGCAAAATGAGAGAAGGTAGGTACATTGTATTTATGTACTGGTAATATTGACTCTTTTATCCCTTTAGCTTCTATGGAAGTGGATACATCACTACAAAATCATAGGCTTGGACACATGAGTAAAAATGGGATGCAAATAGTTTACAAAAGAATTATTTTGCAAGAACTTAAACAAATTGATTTGGATTTCCATGAGTATTGTGTTTATGGAAAACAAAAGAGAGTCAGATTTCTCAGAGTCGAAAAAGGAGAGAAGAGTGAAAGGTTAGAGATTGTGCATACAGATATATGGGGACCATATCAGGTATCATCTATTATTGGGTCTCATTATTATGTTACTTTTATTGATGATGCAACTAGAAAAACTTGGGTTTATTGCATTCGATAAAAATATGATGGTTTTGATACTTTTAATAAATGGAAATATTTGGTTGAGAAAGAGATAGGAAAAAGGTTGAAGTGTCTCAGATCAGAAAATGAAGGTGAATATTGCAGCAAGGAGTTTGATGATTATTGTTCATACCATTGGATTCATAGAGAGAAGATAGTTCCAGGAACACCACAATAAAATGGTGCGTCAAAAAGGATGAACAGGAAAATCATGGAGCATGCAAGGAGTATGCGATTGCATGCTGGTTTTCTCTAACAGTTCTGGGAAGATATTGTAGATACTGTTGTTTACTCAATAAATAGAGGACCTTCAAGATATTTGAATGGTACTATTCCAGAGGAGGCATAGATAGGTAAAAAGGTAAACTATTCTTTTTTAAATACTTTCGATTATGAAGCATGTGTCCATATTAATAAAGAAAATAGAAAAAATCTTGAGGAAAAATCCAAGAAGTGTACCTTTATTGGATACAATGTTAATGATTTTGGTTATCGCTTATGGGATTATGAAAATAAAAAAATCATTAGGAGTATAGATGGCATATTCAATGAGAAGGTCATGTACAAATATCAGTTGTAGGGAAAGAAACAGGAAAAATAAAAACAAGAATACACAATGCTTGATGAGATCACTAAAAAATAAATTCTAAAGGTATCAGAATATCAAAATGTACAACAACAAGAGCAACATGTACCTCAATCTCCCGCAAGTGTTGTTAGAATATCTACCAGGTTAAGTAGACCCCATGAACGATACTCTCCTTCATTGTATTATTTATTTTTGACTAATTCTGGTGAACCAAAATCTTATGAAGATGCAATGCAGGTAGACACTCAAAAGAAGTGGGAGCAAGGCATGAAAGAGGAAATGGATTCCTAGGTAAATAACTAGACTTGGGATTTGGTTCATTTNCCCCATGAATGATACTCTCCTTCATTGTATTATTTATTTTTGACTAATTCTAGTGAACCAAAATCTTATGAAGATGCAATGCAGGTAGACACTCAAAAGAAGTGGGAGCAAGGCATGAAAGAGAAAATGGATTCCTAGGTAAATAACTAGACTTGGGATCTGGTTCATTTTCCTTCAGGAAAAAGATAATTTTAGGATAAATGGGTTTACAAGTTGAAGGAAGAACATGGAGGAAAAAAACAGTACAAGGATAGACTTGTTGTAAAGGGATTTGCACAAAAGAAAGGTATAGATTTTGATGAAATATTTTCTCCTGTTGTTAAAATGAATTCAATTAGTACTAGTTTATGTCTTGTGGTAGTAGAATATTTACATCTTGAACAATTAGATGTAAAAACAATTTTTCTCCATGGGCATTTGGAGGAGAGATTTGTATGTAGCAACCACATGGGTATGAGTTCAAAGGGAAGAAAAAATTGGTATGCGGGTGGAAGAAGAGCTTGTATGGCCTAAATAAACCTCTAAGGAAGTGGTACTTGAGTTTTGATAGGTTTATGGAAGAACAAGGTTATAGTAGATGTCATTTTGGTCATTGTGTTTATTTTAAAAAACTAGAAAATGGAAGCTATATTATCTTGCTATTGTATGTAGATGACATACTTGTTGCAGGGTCTGATATGCAGGATATAAATGTGCTCAAGAAGAAATTAGTTAATTCATTTGCAATGAAGGATTTGGGTGCTGCAAAGAAAGTCATCGGTATGAGAATAACAGGAGACAGTAAAAATATCAAATTGACATTGTCTAAGGGTGAGTACATAGAGAATTTGTTGGACAGGTTTAGAATGCAGAATGTAAAATAAGTTAGTACACCTTTGGCCATCCATTTCAAATTAACTAAGGAAATTTTTCCCAAGACATAGGAGGAGACAAAATACGTGTCTAGGGTCCCTTATTTATCATCAATTGGTAGATTGATGTATGTGATGGTTTTCACAAGACCAAATATTGCACATGTAGTGGGATTTGTGAGTAGGTATATGAACAATCCACGTAAAGAACATTGGGAGGCAGTAAAATGGATTCACAGTTATTTGAAAGGCACTGCTACTCATGCAATATGTTTTGGAGGTTCATACATTGTTCTTCAGGGACATGTTGATTCATATATGGTAGGTGATAAGGATAATAGGAGGAAATTTTTTTATTTATGATGGAAGTAGAAAAACTTGGGTTTATTGCATTTGACAAAAATCTGATGTTTTTGATACTTTTAATAAATGGAAATCTTTAGTTGAGAATGAGACAGGAAGAGGGTTGAAGTTTCTTAGATCAGACAATGGAGGTGCATATTGTAGCAAGGAGTTTGATTATTACTATTCATGCCATGGGATTCATAGAGATAAAACAGTTCCAAGAGAACCACAAGAAAATGGTGTGTCAAAAAGGATGAACAGGACAATCATGGAGTGTGCAAGGAGTATGAGATTGAATTCTGGGTTGCCCTTACAGTTTAGGGAAGATGTTGTAAATATCATTGTTTAATTAATAAACACAAGACCTTCATGCTATTTGAATGGTGGAATTCCAGAGGATGAATGGACAGGTAAAAAGGTANTTTTTGATACTTTTAATAAATGCAAATCTTTAGTTGAGAATGAGACAGGAAGAGGGTTGAAGTTTCTTAGATCGGACAATGGAGGTGCATATTGTAGCAAGGAGTTTGATTATTACTATTCATGCCATGGGATTCATAGAGATAAAACAGTTCCAAGAACACCACAAGAAAATGGTGTGTCAAAAACGATCAACAAGACAATCATAGAGTGTGCAAGGAGTATGAGATTGAATTCTGGGTTGCCCTTACAGTTTATGGAAGATGTTGTAAATATCGTTGTTTAATTAATAAACACAGGACCTTCATGCTCTTTGGATGGTGGAATTCTAGAGGATGAATGGACAGGTAAAAAGGTAAACTATTCATTTTTTAAGACATTTTTATCTAGGTGGATATTGGTGGCCACCCACCTATTCCAACTGGCTCCTCATGTCCATTTGTTTTCAACATGTTCTTTTGTATTGCTTTGTAATTGTGGGTTCTACACTTCTGGGGTTGTTAGAATCCCCATGCATACTCCAGGTGGATATGGGTGGCCTCTCACCTAATCAAACTGGCTTATTTTGTATGTTTTCATGTCATCACATCTTGTTGTACTTCCAGGGTTGTTTTGGGGCCCTAAACATTGTTTTTTTGGCTCACCATAGTCAAAATGTAGACGGAATCAGAATTTGACAACGAAATGTGTATCTCTCTGAAATACCTTTCCAACGGGCTATCATGCACCTAAAACATAGGTCGTATGAAAACATTACGACCCTTGGAAGTTGAGGTACCAAATTACACCAACTTACCCATAGGGCCCACATGAATTTTGGCATTTCACCTTCTAGGGTTAGGTTTTTGAATGTCTAGGGTTTTGGCATTCATGAGTAATATCAAAAATTCTTGTGGAGCCTCAATGTAATCCATTTTTCTCAAACAGATGCACATAGCAACCACATCTTTTCTCAGAGATAACTACCACCATTCGAGTAAGTGTTTCAATTTTGCAATTTTATAGTTTCATCCTATTTCATTATTTAATAGAAGATATTGTTCACTGAATATTTGTGTTATTCTTTATATCTTTGTGTTTATTGTATTCATTCTGTCAATAATTTCATTTTTCTCCTAAATATGGATCAATGGTATCAAAGAAGTCTGCTCTTCATTTATTTTTCTTCATGCATGTTCCCGACAAGATTTGGGTACAAGAAGTTGGGACTCAAACCAATTGAGCCATTACAAGATCAGCCACGCCAAGCCCAACAACAATCCATGGGGGACAAAAATAAAGATGATGGGTCAAGAGATCCTATTAAAATGTTGCTCGAGGAAGCCCTCGCACAACAAAAGAATGAAATGATGGACAACTTTGTGCAAATCCTTCGATAGTTGCCCACAGGAGAAGCATCTTCATAAAGCGGCCATGCAACCCCCTTCAAGGAATAGGTAAATTTTTATATTCCATTATTTGAAGGAATGATAGATGCAGATGTTGTAGATAAATGGTTGAATATGCTTGAAGGCTATTTTTCGGTCCACAATTTTTTTGATAGGGAAAATATCACTTTTGCACTCCTCAAGGTCATTCCCCATGTTAAATAATGGTGGGATACTTACTTTGAGAAAAGGGTCGTGGAGGAATATACAATGTTTGTGGTGGCCCCTACATGGGATTCCTTCTAGGACGCCATTAAAAAATATTACTACCCTGTTGGAAGTTATAAGGACCAGTACACCTGTTGGCGCTTGACCAAGTTTTGGAGATCTTTGTTCATGTTAGACCTCTTTTTGGGACTTCGATAGGCTTGTCGAAGGTATAGCACAAGTCAAAGCGAAGATCGTGGGATCTCAACCCCTTTTTAGGGAATTTTTTGGTTTTTGAGATTATGTAATAGGTATGGGGATGTCGGCCATGGGTTTACCCATGCTTAGGCCAATTTTGTAATGTATAAATAGACAAGCTAGGTGATGTAATATATAGTCGATGGCTAAGTGCTATGCTAAGTTTAAGTGATGTAATAGTTGGATCTATGTGATTAAGTTGGATTTGTGCATACTGTGTGGATGATAACTTGTAGAGCTAAGTGAAAGTGACTGTAAAGAGGCTTTGTTCTATAACCTAGCTCGGGGAAGGAGGATCTAACGAGGTGCATGAATATCTTCTGTCCTATGTGGAGTGGGTTCTGAGGCTTTGTGCATATAAGGATATTGACATAAGACAATAAAGAAGATGAAGAGTTGGTGGACGTAACCCCACACTGGGGTGAACCACATATATTGTGTGTTATGGTTGTTTTTTGCATTCTGGTTATTGCCCTATGTATATAATTTAAGCTTGGTGCAACAATGATTGTTTAGAAGAATAGAGTATGGTAGCTTAGTGCTTGAATGATATGAATAACTTCCAGATCTAATCTTTTTCTATGTGCTAAGTGCTTAGATGTGTTAGATCTGGTATAATATTGCATTGTTCTATAATTAGGGTTTGGATCTGCAATTTGAATAAGGGTTAATTACTAATGAATGTCAATTGCTAAGTGCTTTGTTAAGTGGTATAATCACATATCTTTGTCCCAGCTAGGTTGCAAGCATTTGAGTCCTACAACCACCCCTGCCTCTACCTTGGGTGAGACTTCATATGCTTCCCAGGTGTTGATGAAAGGTATGGTAGTTAGGGTTTTGTTGGTGCATTGTTGAAGCATTGAACCCTGGGTCTTCCCATGTGCCAACAAATGGTTCCGGTGTCGGGACTAAAACTGTGATTGGTGGGAACTGAAGAAAAGAAAGATTTGTGCATAGATTTGTTTCCCTAGTGCGCAGTATTTACTTGCGAAACTCTATGCTGAGAAGAGAAGTATGATGTTAAGAAAAGAGGTAAGATCTTAAATCTTTGTTCTCTGAGACAGGTAAGATAAGTGAAAAATTTTGTTTCAAAAGAATGAATCTAGGTATGTTTGATAAATTTTGTCCTAGTTTGAAAACTAGGGCACAATTCGAAGAAAGAAGATTTGATCGAATAGATCTGATAGAAGCAATGAAAGATATGTTATTCCTATGCATAGAAAAAATGTTTGAACTAACAAATGGATGTTGGATCCTAGAAATAATTTTTTACAGGTTAGTTATTGTGATCCCAGTGCACAGTACAGGAAAGGTTGGGGATCATTTAAGAAAAAGAGAGGATTAACCCTTTGTTACAGCTGTAGAAGACTAGGACATCTGGCTAAGGAATGCCCTGGTAGAAGACCTAGTTGTCTTTGTTGTAAATCTATGGACCATGAAGTTTTGGATTGCCCTAGGATGATTGCTAAAGTTGAAAAGATGAATATGAGACAAGAAATCCATGAGACAGGCCAAAAAACTAAGGATATGATAGAACCCCAGAAAGAAACAAAGACTGTATTACTATAGATGAAATAATCTTTGAATGACCACAGAAATATCAACTTATCATAGGTCTTAAAAGAGAAAGAGTACATAGAAACAAGAATAGGAGACTTCAACATAGACTGTGTCCTAGATGATGAAACACGGGTGAATATCATGACAAAAAGAACCTGAGAAATTTTGGGAAAGCCTGTTATGGTTCCATACTTAGGAGGAATAGGATTATTTAGAGGAAAGATGATAACAATATGTGGAAGACTTACCCAGATATCTATGAGTCCTCACAACACTTTAATAGAATAAGAATTTGATATCGTTAATTTTGTTGAGAACTATGCCCCATTTGCTATATTACTAGGAAAAACCTGGATTTAGAAAGATCAGATATGAAGGAAGCAAAAGGAGGAGGATCTAGAACAAAAAAAAAAGAAATAAGAGATTTCATGGCTAGGAGAATAGCGCACTTACTGGAAGAACAAGAAAACTAGTCGAAGCTACTAAAGACCAAAGTTATGGATGTTGAAGTAGAAAGGCCACAGGAAGACTGGAAACACCTGTCTGTTCAAGAGAGTAGAGCACCTACCCCAGAAAGAGAAGAAGTATTACTCTTGAACCCTATCAAAGACCCTCCACAGTGTGAAGTTATCATGCCAAGAGAAGATAAGAATTATAATGGAAAGAAGAAACCAATGATTCAGATCATAGGAAAGAAGGCTAGAAAGCTCAGTAAGAAGAGGGCCAAGTTAGATAAATTGCAAGAAGTTCCAAAGAATACTTCGCAGAAGAAAGGTTTCCAAAATTCAAATTTTGTCAGAATATCAGTACAACACAGATTGGCACTTTGCCATGGAAAAGCAATATAACCATTGAAGGAAATATGACCATTGATCGACGCTCTTGAATGATCAGAAAATAACTTATGGCCCGAAAGTTCACCATTGGACCATTGGGACTACGCCATAATGGACAGAATTGCATTGAATAAGGCTTTTCGACTCGATTGAAATAAACTGTTACGACAATATCTATTTATCCCGTCGAGTGTTGCACTGAGAACACTTTTTCCAATTGTGATTATCTGAGCCTGTAGAGAACTAGTTGATTCCATGTAGTGATCATTGAGACCTCGCCATTCATTCTATTACATTGAGTATTGTTCACAAACCTAAGATATCAGATCTTGAGTGTGCATGTCAGATGCAATTAGCGCAACAGAAAAACTTTTCGAAGAGATTCTAATAGACCTCATGACTGAGAAAGTGATGTCTGCAAGCATCCAAGCCTCATCGTCGCAAGGAGTGCAAGCCTCCCTTTCGACTACTCGTGGATCTGGACCATCCTGAGATGTGA
>JASDQU010502201.1:28383-44403 GCA_032191745.1 Picea mariana | reverse complement strand
GATTGGTCCTTCTAGTAGCCATAGCCATATTTTTACTTTCAACATTTATTTCCACCTTAAATGCATTCTCCAATGATTTGGGTTCCCAAAGGTGAACCTCATGTTGAATGTTATCCTTTAAAGTTCCTATGAATACATCAATCAAGTGCTCATCTGGAATATCTGTTACCTTTATATTTAATCTTTGGAAGTTCTCAATGTACTCTGTAACTGAACCCTTTTTCTTGAGATTTATCAATTAGATAAAGAAGGTATTGCTCCTTGTATCCTCATAGTGTGCTATCATTTCTTTCATGAAAATTGTCCAAGTGATGAGTGATTTGCGAGAACAAAGCCATCGATACCATACAAATTGATTGGGTTCTAAATATAAAGAAGAAATCTGTACCTTTTGTGTGTGTGGCACATTATGTAGATCAAAGAATTGCTCCATCTGAAGTATCCATGTGATTGGGTCTCTGCCATCAAACTTTCAGGTGTCTTCTCTGTTACGAAATTTTTCAATACTTCCATGATCTCCTCTTTTAAACCATCCATCTTAGTATTTATTTCCTCCAACTTAGCTTCCATCTCTTGTAGTTCATCTTTTGTTACTATCTTCTTTTGTAAATCATTTATGTCCCTACGCATTTCTTCACCTTCATCAAGAGTCCAACTAGGATTGTCTGGAGGCTTATTTAGTGTAGAAGTTCCCTTTTTGGGTGGCATGTTGGCCAAGTATCACTTTTGAACCTTGATTTTGAGGTGGTTCTGCTAGACAATCTTTTTTCTATTGTATCTCCCAAGTTTCATCCCTTCTGGGCATGAAACTTTCTTTTATGTAGTTCTCTGATATTTCTTCTTTGCAATTCCACAGGTCTGATCAAAATTGGATGTGCCAAGTGGAATTTACGGTAACTTCCCCACAACTTGCTGATTTTTTTCCTTTTCAAGAGATCTCACTTGTATAGCATGCCCCACACAAAATAATTGATATCAAATTCTAAAAATTGTACCATAAATACTACAGACTATCCACTATCCAATGAAACTAGTTTCACTCAATTTGGATACTCTAGGAAGAAGTTATGATTGTTTTACCTGGAACACCTTCTTGAGACTAGTCGGATACCCTATCTTCCACAGGGTGTATCTACAAATGTAAGATGACCCATAATATGAAATTTTTACCACAGATACCTTACTAATTTCTGTGAATATCCATCAGAGTTTAGGGTCTGAAATGTTACAGAAAAAAATTTATAGCGAAAATTCCGCAATGACTTAGTTCAGGACGATTCTAGAACCCTATCTTTTGGTTGTATCTCCAAAAGTATAAGACGTCAGGAGATGAAATTTTAACCCAACATACCTTGATCCGTCTACTAAATATCCTCCAAGCTGTTTCTTCTTAAACATTTTAGAAAACAAGTTATAGCAAAAATTCCAAGGTGTCTCAGATGTAGCAGTGAAACCCCAAGACCTTGAGCTTTGATACCATATGTTAAGAACCAAATATCAATATAGCATAGAAAAACCTTAGAATAAGTACTCAACGCCTTGAAAAAAAGATAATTTCATATAATAAGCCTCTTAGAGGGGGAAACCTCCTTTTACCTCACATAAATGTTCAAGTACTAGATGACTCCAAATGAAAATGTCTCCTTGGTATATATAGGAGACTAGGAGGTATAATTACAACTAATGGAATAAAGCCGACATAAATAAAATAAAATTACTAATGTAATATGCCCCTATTAAGGGGTAATGAGCCAATATTAGGGCTTAACATGGCTGATGGTAGGAGGGATCTAGATCCGATTCGGACTAGAGTTTCCACACATTGTAATCTGCCTCAGTAGATAGGCGTTTTGATGGTGATTAGACACCACTAGTGTAGATTGGAGGGAAACCTTGTCGAGCCCCTCTTGTATAAATCTTTGTAACATATGCCCAGTATAGGTTGTTGGTTGTTGTTGATAGAAGAGGAGAGAAGAGCAAAGACTCAGTTGTAGTCCAAGCTCATACATTGTAATTGACATTCTGATATTAATACAAAAGAACAAATTTCACTGTTTACAAATTATTGTGGGGTGGATGTTTGTTTATGAATGTCATTTGTGTTTCTATGAATTTATGGTGTAGATGTATGTGTTAGATTTCATCTGTAGGGTAAGGATAGAAATTCTCTATCTGTGAGTTGTTAAATTGTTCTGGGTTCTTTAGGCTGTGCAAGGAGTGCACAACAGGGTATTGGAAACTCTGTAGCCAATGCAAGGAGTGTGCATATGAACTCTTATGAGTCAGAGAAGAACGTGTTGGGAGGGCACATCAGATAAATTACAATTCAAGGTTATTGAATACCTTGGAGGAAGGTCTCCGCAGGAGTAAGCGTAGCAAAGAGTTATTGAAGACTCTACAAGCTCATCAAGGAGTTCTTCGAGTAGGTGCAAGGAGTGCACATAACCAACATGTCCTGAAGTGTTAGAGAATTTGAGGAAAACCTAGAGTTACTGAACACTCTGAGGGGAAGAAGCTATGCAAGTGTGCATTGAGTGAATGTAGGAGTTGCTTCAGTAAACCCGAAGGATTTTAGGAATTGGGAGGAAGACTTGTGCAATGAGTGCACCAGGCCAACACTCAGACAAAGTGTTGAAAGTTTGAAGAAGTCTGAAGGCTCGGTCGAGCGCAGGGAGTGTGCGAGAACTTTGATTTGAAGTTATGGGAGAAAGGTTACCAAGAGTGAACACCATAAGGTTAAGGCTTAGAGGAGAATCGAGTGCAAGTCTACACAGATAACACAAAGAGTGTGCAGAAGTGGAGTTGTTTCAAGTCCCAAATATCAAGAGGAAAGGCACTATTGAGACACAAAAATCGGGATCGCAGGAGAAGAATCGAAGGCCACAACCTTTGATACTTAGACAATTTTACCAATTTCGGGAGAAAGTGCAAGCTCAAGAGGAACGCTTCGAGGAAGAAAATATCCAAGCCATTAGATCTGGGTGTGAGGGACCAACAAGCATTGGATACAAGTAAAGTGCAAGAGTCTTAATTCTTTGTAAGTGCGTAAGAGAATGAGGTGGTGAAGTCCTGAAATCCCAAAGCCAAGTGGGGCTACCCATTGTCAGGAGAGATAGGTGGCAAGAGATCTGGAAGTCTAGAGAAATCGTTCTTCGGAGGTTTTCAGTTGAGTAGAGTGCAAGACCTCCGAATCTATGAAGCACAGAGTGGATCATGAACGTTGATTGTTAGGAGACAGGTGGCGAAATATCAGAGATTCCGGGTGATAGAGTTCCGAAAGATTTACGAGGAGCAAAGGGAAATATTCACAAAGTCATGAAGAGCGAAGTGGATATGGACTATTGGATCCAGAAGGACATGTGATGGAGATCTGTGTGTTTTAGAGGAAAGGTGATCCAAAAGAAAGAAGAGAGCAGAGCAGGAAGATACCCGAAGGTCGGAGTCTGAATAAGATCACAACCATTGGTTGTGGGAGAGACATGGACCGTATATCAGGTCCCAAATAAATTTGTTGATTCAGAGATCAGGAAAAATGGAGGAAGCTACTCTCAAAATATTCGAAGCACAGAGTTGCGAAGAGTACTGACTGCAGGTCATAACTCGAGGTCATGTGAATAAAATAGGGGCTTAGTAGGAACCCGCGGGTCTTATAGGACCTGTGCCTAAGAGAAAAAGGGGGCCTGTGTAAAATAATTTGTGGGGCCAACAAGGGCTCGAAGAGCCAATTCGACTCATATAATTGAATATCCTTGATCGGGAGGTTGCGCAACCCCGAGGAGGGGAGAGGGGCTGCATGAAATCATCCATGAATGAGAAAATTTTCTCTCATCACAATCATTGATAATCTGATCAATGAATGGGATAAGATAATTATCCTTAGGAAAAGCCTTGTTCAAATTCATATAATCAATGCAGACCCTAATGGTTCTCTCTTTCTTAGTGACAATAATGAGATTATATACCCATTAAGTTAAGGGAAATGATTAGATAAATTGTGCATGAAGAAGGTTTTCAATCTTCACCTTGATGGAAATGACTTTATTTGGGTTGAGTAGCCAAATATTTTTTCTAACATGCTTGGATCTGTCATACATTTTTATCTCATGTTCAACAACATGACAATCAATGCTAGGAATTTCTTCATATTACCAAGAAAATATGTCACTTAATTATTTAAATAAGGATGTATAAAGTTCAAGTTCATGAAGAGAACAATTGACACCCATCAGGATGTGTTCCATGACACTTGGATTAAATGATATGTCAATGGGTATAGTTTTGGAAATGTTAGCCAAATTACCTTATGAAAATACATCATGAGTCATAATGGGATATTGGTTCCATTGAAAACTATTAGGAGAAACCATATTTGTAATTTCATCCTCTAACTATTCCAAATCGGGAAGAAATGATGTATGATGGTGCACATCATCCTGAGGCCTATTAAGTGAAGCCATGATTTCCATGATAGACTCATCATTAGGAAAATATAGATCTATGAAGTCATGTGAAGAAACAAGAGGAGTGACTACCCATGAAGGCCCATAGTATTGATCGAATTCCACATATTGTTGGAGATCCAGATCAGGGACAATAGATGTTGAATGGATTTTATGGTAGGGGATATCAACCACTATGAGAAACATGCTATATCCATTACACTTTAATTCCTATAGATGAGGTGCCACCCAAGGATCAAAATATCCAAGGGATCCACTGGTAAAGTAATAGATCATATTGAAAGGAGAAACATTCAAAGCAGGAGGTGGTGGGGGAAGGGTAAATGTACCCATCAATGAGGATTCATTAAAAATCCCCACACCAACACTTATATAAGAAATCATGTATTCACCAAAAAAGGGTACCCTGGAACCCCAATCAATGCTAAGGTCCAGGGTGCATCATTCAAGTTGGACGATAGTGACAATATTTCCTTGATGAGGAAAACAAAGGACTCAAAACAATGACAAGACAACTATTTTCATCTCATAGAACCATGTGCATTTGAGTAGAAAATTATACTCTAAAAGGGAATCAACCACCTTCACTTCAACAGAGACAATATTTCCACCTAAATCAATGGGAAATGTGGTGATAATACCATGAGGCTTGAAAATGTATCCATCAAAGGCTATCAACATGGTGTTAGACTAATCGATCTTTAGAGAGTTGATACATTTCCAACATGCAATGGACATAATGAAGTAGAGGAACCTTCATCAACAATTTTTCAGAGGATGTTTTTATCACTCACTCTCATGTGAATCTAAAAATCAATTTGGTGGGAGAGCCTATTATGATATTGGTCCAAGTCAAATGTAATTAAACTATATTTTGAGGGATCAACCTTGCTTATTGCTCATAATAATGCTTTCCACAACATGGGGAAGCTCTATAGGACTTCTAGATAAGATATGGCACATGGTGCCTGGGACAAATCCTCAATAATAATATATTTGTGGGTGGCTTGTGCATTCAGGTTATGAGTCATGTGTCAAAGAACACCTTTTGGTGGTAAAATAAATGTCTCAAATGATGGCTTCTCTATCTAGAGAGGGCCACCAGGCTGGGAAGAGGGAAATGGATCTTGATTTACAAGATCAACCTTAGGAGAATCATAGTTGTGTGCTATATTTTTCAAAGAAATATTCCGATCACACATGAATATGGTGGCATTCAAGGACAAACCCTTAAACTAAGGATTACCTTTCATACCTCCTTGAGGAGAGGTAGGATTTGGAACAACCATTTTTTGTGGCCGGGGAGGAAATGGATGAGTAAAAAAACTAGGCTAATAGGGAGCCTTATGTTGGGAAAAATATCAATGAATTTCATCCATCTTGGGGCACTAATGAGTAGAATGGTATTCCCCACAAATATTGGAGGGGAACCTATCCTTTTTCTTCTCTTTTGTGCCTCCCCCGGTATTGTTTTTCATTTGACTATTCCCACACTCATTATATATTTTTTTTCTCTTCTTCTTTCCTCCAGGTTGTCGAGGATTCTTCGATGGCATGGATTGCACCGAATTCACCTAGAAGGTTTGAGCAGATATTTGTGCAGTTTTAGTGGTGGGAATGGTAACCAAAAGGTGTGCCAAGATGTTCATTTGAGCCATTTGTTCAACTAATTGGCCCATAGAGGCATTGGAAACATAAATGACCACACCATAAGCATGGGGTCCTGGGTTTTTCTTTCACAGATCTATTGATGACCTCAGAGCATGCAAGATGATATAATATAAGGTGATCCGAAATTGATCTTTTAAAGACTTTGGTTAAGCTTATGCATGAGTTGATTTACCATTTAGGAATTAAAGCGAAGAAGAGTATTAAATGAAATAATGTTGTATCCATCATAAATAATGCATATCATAAAATACACATAAGGAACAACAAACCATAATGCCAAACATTGATAATGAAGTTCGGAAAAGTTGCCTATGTCTCCGGGCCTTTGTCTTAGCAGGGGAGGCTTTCTTATTATTCTTCAATGCTTCAAAATTACATTTGAATTACTTAAAATGGATTAAAAACCAGTCTGTAGGTGTTCGTCTCGACCTCAAGAATCCAAAACAACTAATGACACTAAAAAAGGCTAAGCATAGCTCCTGGAAATGACCTCCAAAGCTTGCTTCCTCAATGGCTTCCCTACATAAAAATGGCTTAATCTTCACAATTATTCATCATTATGATGTATCTACCCTTCCAAAGCACTTAAACATGCTTTCTGTATATAAAATTTGAGTTGGGGGTTGAAATCTCAACTTCCCCCATCTTTCTGGGCTCTTTTTGGGCTCAGATCCCATTTTCTAGGCAAAAATCCACTAAAATCAGGCCCAGATTTGGTAAAATCCTCCAAATTTGGCCTAATACTCTATATTTAGCACAACTAGCGCAACCCCCAAATCCTGGGCTCCTAGTCATATGGCGCCCCTTGTGACCAGGGCCTTAAAATTTTGACCTAGCCCACATTGGGAAAATTCATGCAACCATGTGGTGCCCTCTAATTGGGCCACCTGTCACCTCCTTATTGGCCTAATCCATGTCATCCTACCCATTTAGCCACCATGTCAGAATCCATACTGTCATGTCACCCTTCCCAGTCATCTTCCACGTCATCCTTCTGTACCGCCAAGTCATCCCTTCGTAGTGCCATGTCAACATGCCATACTGCCATGTCATCCTTCTATACTACCATGTGTCTTGTTGTCATTGGACCACATAATTTCTGTACCACCATGTTCCACCACCGTACAATGCCCCATGTCACTTCTGTACAATTCCATGTGTTATTTTTTTAGTGGGCCAAATCATCTCTGAAAATTCTAAAAATGACTGACACGTGGCACATCTTGGTGTTGCCATGTGTCATGCTGACATTAGCATGAAGTACTGTTGACATGATCATGATGTACTATTGACATCATATTCCACTTCAACTGTACATCCTTTGACCATTTGACTTTAACCTTTGACATTTTGTCTGTTTGGGAAAATTTTCAGATCATGATAACTTCGCCATACAGAGTCCATTTTCAGAAAAAAATATGATGTCAGAATCAGCGCGATGAGACCTACACGATGGTGCTTGTTTTGTATGATTCTGATAAATTTTAAATTTTTTCCTTCTTGTATCCCTTTTGGATCATTCCTCCCCAGTAAGACCTTTTGGTCCTCCAAAAGGATATTAACCAGTCATCAAGTGCGAGATAGGCCTCCCCACTTGTCCTTTGTCTTTAAAATTTGTCCTGTGCACATGTCGCATCATAATCAATTGCATAATAACCATGACAACTGAAATCATATTATTATCTATTTGAACTCTTTCACATCTTACTGAATCCACTACCATCCATGTAGAAAACATTAGTAGCGATAATATCAGAAATATGACTGAAAATGATCCAATATGTTTGACGAGCTTGCATGAAATTAACTTATCTTGAAGCAAAGTATGGATGAACTCCCATCCTACAACCATCTCATGTTCATGCTTAAGATCAATTGCTTTAATTGGCACAATTATAGGTGTATTTCTTGCATAAGATGCCTTCTTTAATTGTTCCATTGTTAGAAGATATTGATTTTCTTTAATATGATGAGCATGCACAACATATTCATTTCCTTTCTTAAATAAGTGATATTGATTTTGTTCCTTGTAGAAGATTGCTTTGCGATCATATAAATAAGGGATTCCTAAGACCATTCCACATTCATTTAGTGACACCACATCACATGATACCTCATCCAAAAACTTTTATGAAATTGCAAACCTTAAAGTGCATTGCTTTGTTATGGGCAATTTATGATTGTTTCTTAACCATATAAGTGAGTAAGGTTTATGATGTAACTTAGTTGTCAATCCCAATTGTTTAATCACTTCCTCTAAAATTAATTTAGATTGAGATCCACTATTTATCAATGTATCAATCTTATTATGTTTCATTATGACCCTCATATGAAAAAAATTACTTGTTGAATCAAAACCATCACCAATTTTACCTAACAAACCAACTACTGTGATTTTAGACTCATCACATGAATCTAATCCCAAGTCTGTTGGTCGTGTTGTTGTTGCAAATTTTTTCCTCCCTTTCCTCTCTTTGAACCACTTCGGTTTCCTCTCTAGGTGCAATTTCTAGCAATGTTCCTTGAAGAGAGCTTCTCTTCCTTCACTGTCGCTGAATTTGAATTCTTCCCATTCCCTTTTCCTTTACCTTCTTTATTTGAAGATGATTCCCATGATACACCAACTCTAGTTTTCCATGCTTCAATATATGTTGCTTGAAGAAAAACCTCATCCATATTATTAGGTCCAAACATAAATACAATATTACATATATAAGGAGGCAAACCTCCTATATACTTCATAAGAGTTTCTTGTGTAGTCAATGGAACATCTAACATCAAATCCATCTTACAAAAATCATCTGTATATACCTGCACTGATTGTCCTTTTCTTAATCTAATAATTTTCCATTCAATTAAATCCTTTTCCTTATATCCCAATGGATAGAACTGTTTTCTAAGTGCAAAAATAAAATCATGCCATGATGGAAAAATCTTACCAACTTGTTGAGTTCCATGTTGCTTCTTACTTTGCCACTAGATGAGAGTTGTGCTTTCAATACGAAGTGATGCGAATCTAATTTTGGTTTCCTCATCTTTGATTTGCTACACATTATAATATACCTCCATTTGTCTAACCCAGTTATCAAGTTTCTCATCATTAACTTCGCCATCATACGTATGATTTTTTTTTTTTACATCAAGTTTAAGTAATGACATATCAAGCTTATGTTTATGAGAATGTTTTCTTGCAGTAGAAGTTTAAATTGTACTTGAAGAAGAAGAAGATGGAGATGAAGGAGGTGAAGGAGGAATTTTAGGAGGGTCCTCTCCTTCTTCACTTTTGTCTTTCTTTGAATATTCCCCTTGAACCGGTATCTTCCATTCCAAGTAATCATCATACAACACTTTTACCATCTCTGACATGGAAAATAAATTTCTTTGAAATTATCTTTTGTTTTGAGAAAGTCCTTCTTCCGATGCCATATTCTCACTTTGAGATGTCTTGTTTCTTGATCCAATCTCAGGATCTCCTTCTACAAGCTCTCCTTCACCATGAATTAGCTTTTCCATGGTAATCATTTAAACTCAAATAACCAACTGTCGACCTGCTTTGATACCACTTGATCTGAAATTGATCTTTTAAAGACTTTGGTTAAGTTTATGCATGAGTTGATTTACCATTTAGGAATTAAAGAGAAGAATAAGATTAAATGAAAGAATGTTGCAGCCATCATAAAGAATGCAGATAAAAAAATACACATATGGAACAAGAAACCATAATTCCAAAGATTGATAACGAAGTTCGACAAAGTTTCCTATGTCTTTGGGCCTTTGTCTCAGTGGGGGAGGCTTTCTTATTATTCTTAAATGCCTTAAAAGTACATATGAAGTAATTCAAATGGATTACAAACTAGTCTGTCTGTGTTTTTCTCGACCTCAAGAATCCAACTCAACTGATGACGCTTAAAATGGTTGAGCGTAGCTCCCGAAAATGGCCTCCAAAGTTCACTTCCTCAATGGCTTCCCTGCATAAAAATGGCCTAAGCTTCACAATTCTTCATCATTTTTCTATATCTGCCCTTCCAAAACACTCAAACATGATTTTTGTATATAAATTTGAGTTGGGGGTTGAAATCCCAACTTCCCCTTCATTTTGGGCTTTTTTTGGGCTTAGATCCCATTTTCTAGGAAAAACTCCACTAAAATCAAGCTTAGATTTGATAAAATCCTCCAAACTTGGCCAAATCTGCCAGATATAAGACCACTATCGTAGCCCCCAAATCACGGGCTCCTGGTCGTATGGTGCCCCTTGTGACTAGGGCCCTAAAATTTTGACCTAGCCCACATTGGGAAAATTTGGGCTGCCATGTGGTGCCCTATGATTGGGCCACATGTCACCCACTGATTGGCCCGAGCCATGTCGATCGCCACATCAACATCTGTACTTCCATGCCATCCTTTTGTACCTCCATGTCATCCTTTTGTACTACCACATCACCCTATCATACTGCCACATCATCTTTTTGTACTGCCACATGTCTTGTTGTCACCGGCCCATGTCACTTTCATACAGTTCCACATGTCACTTTTTTAGTGGGCCAAATCACCCTTGAAAATTCCAAAAATGATTGACATGTGGCACGTCCTAGTTCTTCCATGTGTCATACTGACATCAACATGACATACTACTAACATCATCATGACGTACTATTGGCATCATCTTCCACTTCAGTTGTACGACCTTTGACCATTTGACTTTGACCTTTGACTTTTTCCTGTTTGGGAAATTTTTTAGATCGCGATAACTTCACCATACAGAGTCCATTTTCGAAAAAAAATATACTACCAGAATCGACATGATGAGTCCTACGCGATGGCGTTGGTTTTGTATGATTTTGAGAACTTTGAAATTTTGTCCTTCCTGGATCCATTTTGGATCAAAAGGTTCCAAATTGAGAGTATATCAAATCTAAATGATGGGCATGCATACTGGATTTCTCCTTGGCAACCACCCCGACCATAGCTACGTCCTTGGTAATGGGTGTTAAGAGAGATTTTGTAAACCAATCCATGAGGATTTGTTTAGGAATATAGGCTTTGATGAGCCTACATCAACATCTCCATTCATGAATATGATTGGAGATACAGGTGGAAGTACCCTGATGCAAAGATGTTAACAACTCTATTCCTACATCATATAAGATGGTAACTGAAAATGCATTAAAAATGCCATAGCTAAGGCATTGAATCTATTGAAGGAATCATCCTTTAGTTCGATATATCATTTAGCGACACTTCCATTTAGAGATTGTTGGAAAATATGCAATAAAACACTATCATCCATCAAATATTTGGATGAGCACCATAGATGGTAAGTCATGATGTATGATGATGGGTCCACCCTTCGTTTTTCGTCAAATTTTGACATGTCAAATGGAAGTTTGATAGGAATCGTCAACCATAATAGGTTGTGAAGAATGGGATCATTTCTTAACCATGACAAGTCTGATAGGTCTAGCATCACCAAGAAAGGAAACAGTGTGTTTGAAAAAAAATTATGGTTTTGAGATGTAGTATCATTTGAACTAGATGGAGCTTGAGGTTCTTGCATGTTCACATTTTTGACGGGGTATGGGTTTTTGAAAGGGTTGTTTCCACCAAGGATGTAATAATTCCTTGGAAAATTTATACTACCGAGGCCATACATTCTCCCAGGAGTATTTCCTCTATGAAAAAAAGGATTCCCCAAAACATTACTACTTATATAGCCATACATGCCCACAGAATGATTACCTCCAGGAGTAGGCATAGACCCTAAAGGATTACTACTCTCCTGACTGAAAATGTTCCCAAGGGAGAAATTCTCGGGATCATAAGTGTATATAAAAGGGTAACCATTGAATGGACCATAACTTCCCCCAAGGGAAATGCCCCTAGGATTATAGGTAAAGCTGGAAGGAATACTAGCTCCTAGACCATAATTTCCCCCAGGGATAGAGGTATACACAGAAGGATTAAGGATTCCAAGAATAAACTTACTACCTCATGGGATGTTAAATCCCATAGAAACATTGTTTCCCCCATATTTACTAGGAGCAACCCCAAACCCACTAGACATATTCTAGCCAAAATGGAAACCAACATTTAACATCATCAAGCTACCTATAGGGATGCCGGAAGTAGAAGAAGATCCACTCCTAGTATTGGAAAAAAGGCTTGGCCCCCAATGGATGAAAATATAAATGTGGGCATCAAAACAGAGGTGATGGGTGTGATAATGCTAGGTACACTCATGGAAGCAAAGGAAATTTCTACTGGCATCCCCCAAATAGAGACACCTGATGTGATAAACAAATATTATGTAGGTCCAATGGCACTAATAGATGGAAAGGAAGAAATCACAAAGGTTCCTCCCAATATACTTGTTGATGAGACATACATATCGACCACGCTAGTTGTATCACTTGGGATTGACATGATGTGAGGATCACTGAACAAAGAAAAAAGATCATTAAAGTATCCCATTACTTGGACGAGTATGGGGTCTATAGGATGAGTCAAAGGATAATTATTATTATGTGGAGGATTTTTGTTGACCACTTCAAATTCTACTTTCACACTCTCCACGGGTCTTTTGTCAAACCAAGTAGGTATCATGTCACATATTGACCTCCATTTAATAGGTGTTTGAATCACCACTTCTAATGAAAGTCCTTGTTGTCGATAGGACCAAAATATCGATTGGTCTACCATGAAGAATAAAATGTGTTATAAAAATAACAATAATCAACCTATATCCAACCTATATGAAGAACCAAAGTGCGCACCACTAACAAATATATCCTATCAATAAGAAAATCAATTTCAATGGGAGTTCCAGAAACCAACCCCCAGGGGGATGTCAACTCCCCAAATGCTTGGATAGAGAAGGTATGAGGAACATTTACAATAACCCACATGTAATATCCCTTACCAATGAAATTACCCTTTAATAAGGAAGATAACCTCTAAGTGATTTAAAATATAGGTTCGACGTCTACCCCAGGTACCACGAACACTTCCCACCTACAATAACCTTTGTAGATACCTAAGAAAGGAAACTATGGTTACCACCTCACAATTGGTGACCAGAAAAATATTCTAAGGTATAACCAAACATATGGGCAAGGAAACTAATTATGAAGCTTCAAGAGTTCTACTTCTCAGGGAAGTGTGGGCACTTATGAAATCCATGCACACATAGTAGTCAAAGAAGACTAACAAACACCAAGACGAACAAAGAGGGGATATCACCCTACTTTCCCCAATGTGACCTCATAATTAAATCCTATGTTATAGGATCCTCATGACACACACATTGTGACAATGGATTTATGTTCTCACTAGTGACTTCTAGGTTTAGGATAAGTGGCCATGGAGAGTTTACTCTCCAAACCTACACCAAGGCCCTAAATCATGTGTAGTGTTGGTTTTGTATAAATAAAACATGTCTAATAATTTTTTGATTAAGTGTTCTTTTTCTTATGGTTGTTGATTACTCAAGGGGGCAGACACAAATTTAATGATGTTATGACTCTTTTCCAATTCCAAAATAAGAGAAAATATTCATGGAAGAGGTGAAACTTATTTTTTATGAACTTTATCTAAGGAAGAGTGATTTTTATTTCTTTTCAAATTTTACAATAAAAAAGATAACCTCACTTTCATTCAATCAACCATTCAAGACAAGCCAAATAAATAAACAAGATCCTAAAATACTACACACACCAATGCAAATTTCAAAAGTACTCAAAATATTTACCCTAAGAACTTTTTTTTCTTTTGAAATGCAAACATTTCTTAAATTAGTGAAGAAGACAAACATGAAAATCAAACCAACAAACAACAATCTAAGGGTTGTATGATATTTTTAATGACATTGAGAATACTACTTTGATGTGAATAAGGGATAAAAAACCCAAAACTTGGAAAAGGATTTGGCAATGCAAAACCTTTGAATTCATGGAAGTCGAATACAAAGGGAATGAGAAACACTACTAGATATGAAAGAATTTGTTGGAAATGCTACCCATGTCACCAATCGCTAGGAAACTAACTAACTCAAAGAAGTAAGCCAAAGAAAAACATTGAAACACCTCAAATTCACTTGAAAAGTGAAAAAAACTAAGAGAGGCTCAAACATGGATGGGATCTAGTCTATAAAACCTATAACTAGCTCATAAGACCAAGCAAAACATAAATCTGATTAGGCCTAGTAAAAAAGAAAATCGAAAAAATAGTCACCCATAAGGGCACTTGCGGCCTATTAGTTTCACAGCATGTGACCATTCTAAGGTGGACATGAGTTGTACTATAGGTAGCTCATGATCAATCACTATGGTGTGAACTATTTAGTCACGACTGTTTGTAAAATTTGGGTAAAAAATCCTAGATCCGGTCCAGATCTGACAAATCTAAGAGATATGTTGTCTAAGGGAGTGATGAGGAATACTATAAGTTATATAACAAGTATTAGAGGTGAAAAATAAAAGGGGTAATCCAAGATGGAGGAAGAATCAAATATCCTTCCCTAGTGTAGTTTCTAGTTTTGTTATCACTTATTTACCTCCTATGGATAAGTGAGTTCTCCCTTAGATCTTTCCTTGATCTAAGACAAATAGTGGGACAGATCACTATGAGGTTTCGCTAGATCTAATTAGATTTCATTCCTTTTACACTAGAGGGAAGAGAGTCATACCTTGTTAACTAGAAACTGTCCTTACATATTCCAGCTGATGCAACTCTAGAAATCCAGCTCCATATCCTACAATCTTCTTCTTGCACACAAGTGACAAAAAAACACTAATCTATAAACCCTTATAAGCATTAGGAAGTCCAAATCTATTCTATATATAATATAATCTACCCAAGGAAAAATCATATCTACCATACAAAACTATATACAACATATTTGGGAAGGGGAAAACCACACACACACACACACACACACACATCAAATGAAGGACAAATAAATCAGTGTAGTCATACCTTGAGTCATGATGTAGTCCTACCTGGGCCCTTTCTCTAGCTTCTACCCAACCCTCACAAAATCAGGGCTGACCTAATATGAATACTGATCTTTGTGTAAGAGTTCCTTTGAAATTTCTGCAACATTTACCTATAAATGATTCCTCCTCCTCTTACCCATGGAATTCATTCTTTATATAGATTAGTGGTGGAGGCTAGGGGATGTTTCTAGATATATATAACTTAGTGAACCTTGATTGTATTAAGAGTCCCTAAGCTCATATCATGAGAGAAACAACTCTCCCACCAATGATCTCCTCAAAACTCACCAATTCGAGAAGGATATAGAAGTGGTCGCAGGCTATCAATAATGAAACTAATGACCATTTGCATGTTGTTAGTGATGCATTCCACAATCGATCGTGCTCTGTTAGTGGCTCAGAGAAGGAACTCCCTCAAAATCAACGTCAATCCAAGGCAGAAGAGTGTGTCTCAACAATGAAGCATCAATGGGTCTTCCATGAGTCCCTAGGGTGGAGAATAAGGCTATAACACCATAGTCAGTGAACCAAAAGTAGTTAAAGTATTTATTCATTGTAAGTTTTAAACCCATGAAGTAAATCAATGCATACAAATTCTTAAGCAAAATCAAAATTAATCAGTGGTTGATACTCATAGTACACAAAGATTTACGTTGGAAACCCTTAACCGGGAGAAAACCAACCTTCCTTGGTGTCACACATTTCAAATATTCATTGTATTAATTTCACCATTCACCATACAATATATAAAATATTTTAGGTATTCCGTAGTACCAAAACCCTAATCCCTTAATCCAGGATTAATTTACAAAACCTCTAAAAATAGAAAAATCCGCTAAAATAGCAAAAACCGCCCAAAAACCAAATTTTGGGGAACTTCCCCGAACCTCGTAGACTCC
>JASDQU010502201.1:0-28209 GCA_032191745.1 Picea mariana | reverse complement strand
TTTCGAATATGACACACCCACACCCACACATGCAAAGAATATAACAAATACCCAACATTTTCCCAATTGTTGTTTTCTTTGCATACAAGGGTTCACAAGATTACATAGTCAAAAATCCAAGGCAACAATTCCCATTGTTCCTCTACACCAGGAGAACTTCTCTATGCTCACAAAGTTTGTCAATGAATTTGCAACATTCTTCAAAGTGTCAAGCTTTTCCAGCAACACCTATTTTTCTTCAACCATGTCTCTCACAAAGTGATACTAAACACCAATATGTTTTATCTTCGAATGATAAGCAGGGTTCTTTTCCAAGAATATTTCACTCTAACTATCACAATCTAATCTCATTGCTTGTTGTACCAACCCAATACTTGAACACAATCTCTGTAACCATACTGCTTCCTTTCTTGCATGAGTGGTTCCCATGTATTCATCTTTTGTAGTTGAGAGTGCCACTACATCTTGTCTTTTTCTCATCCAACTAATTTCTCCTCTAAATAGGTTAAACACATACCGACTTGTAGATCTTCTACGATTTATATCTCCAACCCAGTCTGCATCAACAAACCTATGTATTTCCAACACTCTATTCAATCTTGGTTTTCCTTGGTAGCACAATCCATAACTGGTTGTGCCACGTAAATACCTAAAGACCCTGTTTACTGTTGTCCAATGCTCCTTCCCTGATTTTGACATATAGCTTCTCAAAACTCCCACTACATGTGCAATGCTTGGTCTAGTAAATACCATTGCATACATCAAATTGCCAACTGTACTATCATACAGAACATGGGACATGTCCTCTTCTTCTTCCTATGTCTTAGGACACTAATCTGTAGATAACTTTACACCTATAGGAATAGGAACCTTGACCGGTTTACTTCGATGCATATTAAACCTCTGCAATATCGTCTCAACATATTTTCTCTGATTCAACCAGAGTTTCTTGTTTTCACAAGCTATTTTAATATACATTCTTAGAATGAAGTTAGCAACACCAAGATCCTTCATGTCAAATTTGGAGGATAGTTGTGATTTCACTTCCTTGATAACATCCATGTTATTTCCTACCAACAACCTGTCATCAACATACAACACTACATAAATGAAGTAATTACCAACCTGCTTGGAATATACACAGTGATCGACCCTGCTTCTCACAAATCCCAATCCAAGGATGTATGTGTCAAACTTTTGGTACCACATCCTAGGTGATTTGTTTAGACCATATAGTGACTTCTTTAGCTTACATACCAACTCTTTATTTCCTGTCACTACAAATCCTTCTGGATGCTTCATGTAGATTTCTTCTTCCAGATCCCCATGTAAGAATGTTGTCTTCACAATAGATAAAAGAAAACTAATAGAAGTTAACTTGGCAACAGGAGAAAAAATCCCACCAAAGTTAATTCCATCTACCTGGGAATAACCTTTTTCTACTAACCGAGCTTCGTATTTCTCCACTTTTCCTTCTGCATTAAACTTCTTAAACAACCATTTTATACCAACAAATTTTCTTCCAGATGGAAACTCAATAGATCCCATGCCTCATTCTTATCCAAGGCATCCATTTCTTCAACCATGGCCTTCTTCCAAAGTTTACTATCCTTTGACTTCACTTCTTCCCTGACAGTTCTAGGATCATCATCAGTAATAGATAAAGCAAAATTAGAACGAAAATCAGATGGACTATACCATTATGGTTTCCTTCTTTCCCTCACTAATATCCTCAATACTGGGGTATGAGGTTCTTCTTCTTCTTCTTCATCTTCTTCGGTTGATTTAGATTTTTCATCATCCAAATCAAACTCTATTTTCTTAGGTTCTTCTTGCCTTGGTAGGAATTCCCATTTGGAAACATCTTTCACCTCTCTAAAAACAACATCTTGACTGTAAATAGTCTTCCTAGTTTATGGGTTCCAAAGCTTATAACCTTTCACACCATATTTATAACCCATAAAGATACACGTTTTAGATTTATTATCCAACTTACTCTTATTTTCCTTTGGAAAATGTACATAAGCATCAAAACCAAACACTCTGAGATGTTCATGAGAGGGTTTCTTACCAGTCCATACCTCGTGTGGATTTTTATCATCCGGCGCTGATGAGGGTGATCAATTGACTAGGTAACATGTTGTACCCACTGCCTATGGCCAACATTCATGTCCTAACTTGGCACCACTAAGAATGCTCCTTGATTTTTTCATCAGTGTCTCGTTCATCCTTTCTGCAACCCCATTCTACGGAGGTGTGTATGGAGTAGTCTTCTTCCTTGATATACCACACTTCTTACAAAATTCTTCAAATTCATTTCCGCATAATTCTCCACCATTATCTGTCCTCAATACCTTTATTTTATTCTCTATCTGATTTTCTACGAGAGCCTTAAACTCTTTAAATTTATCAAATACCTTAGATTTATTTCTAAGAAAATAAATCCATGTGTTCCTTGAGAAATCATCTATGAATGAAACATAATACACAGATTTACCTAGTGATGGAACAAGAACAGGTCCAAACACATCATTGTGTATCAACTCTAAGATCCCATTTCCCCTTGTAGCAATAGATGGGAATATTACTCGATTTTGTTTTCCATATATGCAATGTTCAAAAAAATCAAAATCCAGAGTGCAATTAGACATACCTTCAACCATACCTTTACCTGTAGTGTTTGAAGGCCCTTTTCTCCAATATGCCCCAGTCTTTGATGCCACAACATGGTGTTCTTTCCAGGGACAATATGGGTCTTGTCTTCTTTATTTCTCTTCTTAGGGACAACATAACTGTTACACCCATTAGTATAAGTGTTTTCCAACAACTTGTACAGATTTCCACACCAAACTCCCCTCATCAACACAATTGCTCCTCGTACCATCTTGCGAGTTCCCTTTCCCAATATAGTATCCACTCCTACATCATACAAATTTCTTTCAGATATTAGGCTCCTGGATAATTTTGCAATGTGCAAAACCCCAGGGAGAGTTCTAATCCTTCCATCTTTTAGCAACAACTTAACCCTTCCATGTCCCATGATTTTGGTTGTTGATTCATCTCCTAGGAATACATCACCACCATCGTATTTTTAATATTCACAAAACCACTACCTATGAGGAGTCATATGATATGACACACCTGATTCGATCAACCATACACCATGGTCTACATGTGTACCTATAGATGCCAGGTAAACATCACCTCCTTCTTCAGTGGAGGTTTTCTCCTCTGTGAAAGATGTATTATCCAATCCCTTTGGTTTATCAACCTTCTTAGACTTGCAATCTTTCTTATAATTGTGTGTTTGACCAAACTTCCAACATTTCCTCAAATATTTTGTTGGAGACTTAGATCTACCTGTAGACTTAGATCTCCTCCCCAAAGACTTACCGGGATTCTTGTCTTGGGTACAACCTCTTACAAATAAAGCATATATGCTCTGACTATCCATGCTTTTCTGCCTCATCTCTTTAGATAACAAAGATGAAACTACATCTTCATACTTTAATGTAGATTGAGTGGTACTACCAACTGCTACAACTAGATTATTCCAAGAGTCTGAAAAAGAACATAACAAATTAATACACTTATAATCTTCTGCAATCGTAATGTTAACATAGACAATTTGACTTACTAGAGTATTAAAGGAATTTAGATGTTCTGTCACAAAATCTCCATCTTCCATCCTAAGATGATAAAACTTTTTTCTAAGAAACAACTTGTTTAACAGGGACTTTGATTGATACAAATTCCCTAACCTATCCGATAGTTCCTTGGCTATAGAGTCTCCAGAGACATTCAACAACATCGAATCTACCAGGCAGATTTGAATAGTAGTCCTTGCTCTTCTATTCAAATTCTCCCAATATTCCTTCAACATACCAATAGGTTGTGTACTAGTAGGTTGTGTACCAATTTGATTGTGTGCCATTAGACTGCGTACCAGTAGGATGTGTACCAAGATCCACAATGATCCATTGTTCTTTGTCTACAAGAAGGTCCTCCAACTTGAGCTTCCATAGCTCAAAGTTTTTACGATTGAAATTCTCTATATCGATTCTAGAAGAGCTCACCATTCCTATTTCTACACTCGAATCACCACTACAAAATCTCCCACTGAACCCAGGTTTATCACAGACCCAAGATAAACTTGATCTATCAAGACTGAGCCAAACCCTTAGCAACAAAGGCGTCCCCTTGAAGCCAAAAGCAAGCTCTGATACTGCATGTAAGTTTTAAACCTGTGAAGTAAAGCAATGCATATAGATTCTTAAGCAAAACATAAATTAATCAATGGCTCATATACATAGTACACAAATATTTATGTTGGAAACCCTTAACTGGGAGAAAACCAGCCTTCCTTGGTGCCGCACCTTTCAAATCTTCATTTTATTAATTTCACCATTCACCATACAATATATACAATATTTTAGGTATTTCGTAGCTACCAAAACCCTAATCCCTTAATCTGGAATTAATTTAGAAAACCACTAAGAATAGAAAAATCCATTAAAATTGCAAAAAATGCCCCCCCCAAAAAATTTGGGGCATTGCCTAGAGCCGAACGTTCCATGTAACCAGGGGGGCCAAACCTATCCCCCCTTGGGACCCCCCAGAAAATATCCTGGTGCAAACAAAACAAAGAACGAAGGGAGTTGGGATCGTCAGACGCAGTTGTCAAATGTGACGCGCCCACACACACACATGCAAAGAATATAACACATACCCGACATTCACAACCTAACAAGTGGTTTCATTGTTGAACTATATATGGAGGAAAGCCAACATCCCATGCTACTAATTTATAAGGCCCCAATAGAAGGGTCAAGTGCTTTTCTCAACCAACCTGCCTTAACCCCATACATGAAGCCATGATACCTAACCCAATTATAGTTTTAACTCTTACCTCTTGAATGGTGAGGTAAATTTATAACATATACGTGTCAGTTTTGTAACATTAGTAAACTGAATTGAAACAAAATGTGAAGTCTATAAAAATATATATTTTTTTAAGTATCCCACCATAATAATAAAAAAACCTAAAAAATTATATATTCTAATACTATAAAGCTATAATAAAATAAACCAACGAGGATCTGTCTTAAACCCATATGTTTTAAGTATCAATAGAATTAGGTCTCTATTCCTTTTACCCCTCTCAATGTTTATTAGATTCAGGTTTAGTATGGATCTACATAGGGCCTAATAAAAACAAAAATAAGATAGAAGCAACCAACATTAAAAATGGGGTGAGACAATAAAAAATTAGTTGTTTAGTGAGAAATCTCTACAATTTTGGAAATTGCAGAATATCTAAATTATATATTATCAAAAATAATTTATAAATTGTAAATTTTATTTTTATATGTTTTTTACTTTTTAAGACATAGAGTTTGAGGTTAAAATGATTACAAATGGAAAGCTAAAGACCTCAAAAGATATGAAGAAAAAATCCTAAAAGTTAGAGGACTTGTCCTCATTCCTCACATTTACAAGATCTTCAATCTAACAATCAAGTAAGAATTCCATAAAGCATGGACTCAAAGCCTAATTGTTCCTATTTGTTGGGTATGTGTTATATTCTTTGCATGACCAAAACTAGTGTAGGCATTGTACTAAGCACGTGATCGGGTGGGTCATAAGGGGGAGAATCTCCCCTATCCAGGGGGTTGCAAGGGTTTGGGGAAAGTGCCCCCCCCAAAAAGAAAAAAAAATGTTCTTTTTGCATATGTTTTTAGAGGTTTTTCGACACATGGTTTTTGTCGATGTTTTTCTAATTCTGGTTAAGGAATTAGGGTTGTTGACTAATCCGGGTCAATGGATTATGGGTTTTAGATTCCACGAGATCCTATATATATTGTATTGTAAACAATGAAGATACATGATGAGTACAATATTATAGATGTGTCTCTAAACAAGTTGTTGGTTTTCCCGGTTTGGGTTTCCAGGGTAAAATCTTTATGTAATGTGTGTGTGTGTGTGCCAATTTATGTTTTCCTTTTTTCCTTATTAAGAATCCATTTGTAGTAATTCATACAAGGTTAAAATCTACACTGTTTTTAAAAGTGGAGGTAAAAACAACCATCTAATTATAGCACAATTATGATTTTCCCTCTTTTCTCTAAGTTATATAAAATTATTCTAAAAAATAATATTAGCACATGGTTAGAAAGTCAAGCAAAAAGGGATAAAGGTTAAGCTAGTTTTACAATCCATACTTCAACCATGGACCACCTAATTATTCTTGGGATCATCACAAAACAATGTCATAATAATAAAAACAATTCCCTATGTTGCTTTGTTGACTTTAGGAAAGCATTTGACATAGTATCTAGAATTAACCTTTGGAATAAATTAGAAGAGTTGAAGGTTCCATTTGAGTTGAGAGATGCTATGTTAAGGTTGTACGAGAATGTTATTACTAAGTTCAATAACATTGAGGGTTGGTCGAAAGAAATTAATTATAACATCAGAGTTGAGCAATATTTTCCCTTGTTCCCTATCCTTTTTTCCATTTACATTGAAAAGTAGGAGGCTTATTTGGAAAAAATAAGTCATGATGATGCTATTTTACCTTGAATGTTCATCATTTTTCCTATTTATGCTAATAGTGTTATTTGTATAGTGAGGTGTCTTTTTTATCTCGACAAGCAATTATGAATTCTCAAGGATTTCTATTCTAGCATGGGCGTGATAGTAAACACTGACAAAAAAAACGTTATGATAGTCAAATCCAAAAACACCACTTACGCTATTATTAGGTGTGACAATAAAAACTTAAAATAAGTTACTTCATAGAAATATCTCAAATTTGAACTTCCACGTAATCGTAACTACAACTATAACACTGATAAAAACATTAAGAAAGGGTAGAAATACTATTGTGGTCATGAAAACAATTGTAAATCAATGGAATTGTGGTTATGGGAAAAAACAAAATTCCTCTTTGAGGCTCTCATTGCTCATGTTGTCTTATATGGGTGTAAATTTTGGGGCCAAAAAATATCTAGGGAATTGTGGATAAAGATCAACCAAATATAGAAGAATTTATAATTTAGAATGTGTAACAGACCCAAAACAACAAAACCTAAAACACTTTTCTCTATGTTGTGATCTAAATCGTACCCACTATCCAGGTACCTCTAAATTCACCCTCTTGGGATGATTTGAAATTCTAATACCAATTATTAAATAAAGAGGAGCATGAAAGAAACACGTGCAAAAATCAAGTTTCATGATACCATAAAAGAAATGAGCCATATGCCATGCACAACAATAACTAGAAAGCAAGAACATTATAAATACATATCTCAGAGATAATAAATAATACACAATAGAAATAAATATACAAGCAAAGAAACACTGAACAGAGAGAGCACTTATCTTTAACAAAACCAATCACCAACTCATTGGAGGACAAGGATGTTCCACCCAAACTTAGACACTATTGTTCTAAGTCTCAACAACATGTCACCCTCGAGCTAGGGCTATGAATCCATAAGTATGGGTCCCAAACTGACACTCGACTTCCAAACCCAGTAAGAAATCAAGCTCTCATAGGTTTCTCAGACACAAAACAAATATAGTTTACCATCTCTCTTTCTCTTCAGCCTGTACCACTCGAAGAGAATGAACCCCCTTCACTTCCACGTAGTCCCTCAGGTTGTCCACCTCTTTCTAGGTCTCTAGTGCTTATGGTAAGGAAATTTCAATGCTGGAAACTCTCATGATTCTTAGCTATGGATATTTCTCTCTCAACTTCCATTATTCTCATTCCCGTAGACATCGCTCCATTTCTAGAATAATCAATAATTAATTATATCCATCTAACCATGGTTTCTTTCCTTCAACAATTCATTTTCCTTTCCCCATGCATAACCAAGAATGAGCAGACGAGTGAATTAGAGAGGAACGACTCCAAAAATGAATTTTGAGTAAGAATGAATGGAAAACCCCAAAGACAATTAAGAATAGGGTTTAAATATTCAAATGCATAACATGGCATTCCCTCTTTCTCCCCAAAATTCCAAGGTTGTTAAAATTAAAAAATAATTTAAAAATGTAAAGGCTTAGCCCCTCAACTTTCCCCCTCTCTCGTGGAATCATAGCCCCCCTATAAATCTTTTCCTTATTCATCTCACATCCAATGATGTATTTTATTATTAATAATGATTAAAGTATTACATTTCGTAAGCACTTTGACCCCTTTTAATTGTTCAGGAACTACGATCTTTTATCAAATAAACAAAATATATTATTAATCCGGGGACTCAAAACTAGGGTATTACATAATCCTAAAATTAAAATCCATACACCCTATCATATCCTCCTCATAGTAGCAGATGTTACCCCCTTTGAGAGTATGGATATGCTTAGGTATGTGATGTTCAAGCACAATACAAATAACATGAAATACATGAGGCTTTATAATATTGCTTCAAACTGTAGTCAAAGCCACTAGCATCTTCAGAGTGGTTGGAATAAGGATGCTAATTCTTCTCTAAATCATTGGGGAATGGAGGATGTTACTCTACAAAGGATTGATACCATAAAAAATACTATTAAATCTAAATTTGAGGAGAAATTGTGGTGCAAAAAAGTATTAAAGGATAAGAGAAAATTAAGCCACTATAAAAAGGTCATTAACCCTAATCTAGAAGACAAAATGTATCTTTATTTTATAACTAGCATAAAGAATGAAATCAACATTGCTAAAATATGAACACACTCTTATGATATCCATAGTGAAACTATGCATTGAACATTATCTAAAACATTGTGGGATGAAACAATTTTTCATCTTTGTGATACTGAGGTGGAGAATGAAAATCAGTTTCTCTTAGAATGTCCTACGTAGGCCATATTGAATCTCAATTTAACAATATTTATTACAATACTAACCTTCCTAACCTTTTGACTCATCAAAACTATGGAGATTAAAAAATATTCTCTTCAATCTTTCTAAGTATAGAAACAAAATTATAAAGAAAACCAAATAATTCCTTACCAATTTTTCTTAAAGTCCAAAAGGCCATAGTTGGTTTGAGTAAACATTAAAAATCATCATCACCATACTCATATAGTTTAGTAAAACAATTGAAGTCTGAGGGCGTAGCGGAAGCAGTTTTGCAAGAACGATTTATCCAAAAGGCCATAGTTGGTTTGAGTAAACATTAAAAATCATCATCACCATACTCATATAGTTTAGTAAAACAATTGAAGTGTGAGGGCGTAGCGGAAGTGGTTTTGCAAGAACGATTTATCCCACATTTGTGGTGAAAACCATGTTCAAATACTATATAATGAAAATTTCTATTACATAATTATGAATGCAAGTGGAAGATATATGAAACCCTGCACAATGTGTTATATCTTAAGTTTCAGGGTCCATGTTATATCAGATATCGACATACCGGAGTAAAGGAAGTATAGTGTTAAAATTGTCAAGGGCCTGATGGCTTGGTCAGATAGCTTCGATGCCACATAAGATGCCACATAAAATCCATGACAATAGCCATGTCATCGAGCACATGTAGTAGGAGCCCACATGGAGGTGATGACAACACACACACAAAGTGCCATGTGTCGGGCCATGTACTGGTGCCATGTCATACAATATACATGTATAAGGATTCCACATGGAGACTATGTCAGTTTCCATGTCATATCGGATACTAAATAGGAGAAATGGTTGAAATGCAACATTAGATATTTTGGTGGCACAGTGGTATGATTCCTCGATGGTGGGGCCCAAAATATTGACATATTGAGTACCATATAAATGGAAAGGTTAAGATATGTGGGGAATTCAATACCTAATTCCCTAATGGTATGATGGACACAGAGGATGAAACATTGAGAGACAAGGTTCCATATTAGGATATCAGATATTGGAGAACAGACATAAGTGAATGTGTGAAGACCCGGTGCCCCGATAGGTCGATCACTCAGTGACATAGTTCCATGAAGAAAGGTTCCATATTGTATATCGAAATTGTTATCACTCCAAGAAACTATTTAGGGTTGTAAACTAAAGATGCTTGGTAACTTAAGAATATCGTAAATTATGTATCCTTGGAACAATGGGATAACTCAAAAGCTAATGAAAGTGACCACTTATCATGCATTCGAATAAGACAGTGCTTTTAGAAATCAATAATCAGACAGCATAATTGAACAGGGGATGAATAAAACTAGTCTAGATAACCAAATACATTAACATGCAGGGTCATACAAGACACCAATAAGACCTTTAATTCAAGTTCATGAGCTTAATAAGAAGATGATAGTTCTTAGAAGCTGAGCTAAACTGAAATAAAGTGCAGAATAATGAAATATGAAAGAATCTGATATTGAAAGCAAAAGAGGACTATGATTCTATTATCAATAATAAAATTCTAGTACAATAGCCAAAAAACGTCTCCCCGATTGAACCCCGATCTCTTAAAAATATAGGCATTTATAGCCTTTACAATTAGTTTTTAGATCCTGAAAACTTGGATCTGTATATCTAAATATAGAAAATAAAACTAACCAAATACAATTTCATAATCAAAAGACTAGTTCCTAGGACTCGAACTATTTTTTTTGTTGATCTTTGACATCTGGTCTTCATCACTTTTATGACTCTAATGTGTCGTGGAAGGTAAAGACACATGTCCTCTGTAGTTGGAATCTTAGCTGGAATCCTTCAACAACTGTAACAAAAACTTTAGTTGACCAATTTTAACACTTGGTCTCAAAATCTCCATGAATCTTTGATGTTGGTTGTTTTTGATTTGGTGGTTAATCCTTTGATGCTCCCATAACCCTTTAATCACTCCAAAATTTCTTTGATCCATCTTAACTTTCCAAAATTTTCTCTCCGTAGTTTCACCAACTATTACGCCTTTCGATCTGCTAATTAGCTAGTGAAAGCTTTTCTTTTCACCAGTTAACTGGTTATAATTCCACCTTCTACGCTGGTGAAAGTTTTGTCTTGGTCAAAAAGGAAACATCTCATGGTCAAATCAAATTTAGTGTTTGCATTAACGATGCTGCAGCCCATACCATCATTGGGAAATGATGTTCTTGATCTGGCTTGGCGATTATGGATCTGATTTCTGGAAATTCCATGGGTAGTAAATGTGCATCAAGTGATAGAGGTCTCCCGACAAAGTAAAAAGAGCCCATCCATTAGAAAATGACCATTGCTTTAATGTCTATGTATTTGTTTCCAATTTGTGATCAGATGCCCCTTTACTGTACATCTTGATTTTACAACTATGCTCCCAATTCTGTTTCCTTCAATGCCTTCATATGGAACTTACCCAATCTTAATCAACATTGAAGTCCTTGCTTATGATGTTGCACGATGTTGTATTCATGTCTTTGTTTCTATCTGTAGATGTCCTCTGGACTGTTGCAAAAATCAACTATTGTAGAATAGGCTAAATTTAGCACACTGGATCTTGTATAATCTTTGAAATTTTTGTAGCTGTCTGGTTCCCTGGCACCTATATATTTTGTTTCCTGGAAATTCTCAACCTGATAATGATTATATGCCTACAAATATGGAGATGTATGCCCTACAGTTGAGTAATACTCTGCCATCTAGAAAAAGGATCAAACTCTTCTGATCTTGCCTTCATCAACAGTTTTAATTTATATCAGTCCAATAGACATTTCATTCACATGTCGAGTAGTTTTTTCACTTGTTACTCACCCACCCGGTGTCAAACAAAATGTAGTTTCCCTTCAGTATGTAGTCAGCAGGCTGTAAGGTCCCTCAACAGGCACATTAATATATTTAGCTTGATCAGAACAAAACTTTATCAGCCTGGCACCCAATTTAGGGAAGTGCAACGCAACCACCTTATCATTCAGATGCTTAGACAACATATATACCTCCTTTTAGAGCTAACTACATCTTCGAGGGTGATAACAAGAAGACCTTTCATAAGATCTTGGAGGGCACAGATAGGATTAATCTCTGTAATAATGACCCTAGCTCCAACAACCTTCATGACTGCAGCAAAACCCTTGCCACCATCTCCATACCCACACACAACAACAACCTTACCAACATATGTGGCTCTCATAAGATTGTGATCTTTCTCTAGATCTGGTTGTCTCTATCCCAAAAAAATTGAAACCTTGTTGTAATGCATCACTTCCATGCAAATACCACATCTGCTGCAAATGCCATCTTGATTTTTCTGTTGTTATTTTAATGATGATCAGAGCAATTTATTTATTGAAATAACACCCATCTTCACCTGTTCATGGATATTGTTTGTGGCCCACTTAAGAACTGAATTATTCTCAATCACAAGATACTTGTAAGCTCGTGTAGTATACCATAAAATCTACCAACAATTGAATTTCAAAATGCCATCTGAAAAATTTTGGGCACCTATCAACTAATGGAATGAGTATTGTCAGGATTGGAAATTGCGTTGGGCTTTGTGTATTGACTTGTGTCTTGATATAGCGCTTTGGAATACAAAACAAACTGATAATTTACCCATGGCTTTGATGTGATGTTTGGTATGTGGGCTCGACACTTGTGTGTTGACTTGGGTAGCTTTGGTAACATATGGACTCAGAATTTGGCACTTGCGCCTGGGAAATGATATGCTATGATAATTAAGAACAAACTGCAATTAGAATCTTCACACGATTATCTATGTGTCAATACCCTCGACCATGATCGATGAGTCATATGGGACAAAGCTTGATGTTGCGCTGCGCTTGACTGCTGTGTCGACTTGTGGCTTAAACCTGTTGTTTGACTCGATATGAGAAAGACCTTCTGATTTGTATGGATTTGTGACATGTGGACTTGATCTTTGTCTTGACTCCTGACTTGGTGCACTAGGTTTATGGCTTGGGTTGGGAAATAGCTTGCAGGTCCCTAACCTTTTGATAAGAGTCTAAAGCTTAGATCTTTTATACAAAGTCAAAAACCTGATAGGCTGGATTAGGCTTAGACATTAAGATGACTTGGATTTTTTCATATAATTAATGTATCTTGGGTTTATACTTAGGCCATAGATCACTTAGTGCACACACACACCACAAGAATTATATTATTTTTGTTTGAAAAAGGCAAAAACTAGGGTTTAGGCTATGTATCAATTAAGAAATATTGACAATATGTATTTGTGAATTGCAGGTTGAAGACTGAATAACAAAGGTTTGGAGCAATCATGATCAATGAGAGTTGATAAGGAAACTAGAAGTTTAAGACACTAGCGAAAGGCGAATAAGAAAAATGAGTGAAATGGGGAGAGAGAGAGAGATAAAAACGCTCTCAACAAACCAATGCATTTTGATCGCTAACAACTGGCTCCAACTGGGATGGAGACCTCCCTGTGAGGTTTCCAAGAACCTAGTAGTTCTAGTAGCCTTTAGCATTGGGCATGGAGTCATCTGGCTTGTGCAACTGTTCCTCTGCAAACCTGCAGCCTGCCTGTAGCTTGCCTGTAGCCTGCCTGTAACTTGCCTGTAACCTGCCCTGCTTATTTATGAGCTCAACAACTGAAAATATCTAGCTGCTCGTATGGCGAGCTTATTGTTCTACCTACCCCTACACTAACCAATTATACTGCCTCTTATCAAGTGAAGTGATGCTTCTAATGAAGCCATGTAAGGAACTGATTTACTGACATCATGCTAGATCTTGAACCAAAAAACAATGGAAGCCATATCATGCAGAAAAGAGGTTTGAACAGATGATAAAGAAAATCTTCTTTTGACATAAATATTTTAACATCTATGTTGCTCATAGACTCCAAAGAGTCAGCAAAAGGGTCATCAAATTCACAAAGAAATACCTCTTTGGACTGCTGATCCAGCTGTCTGTGTTGCAGCCGTTGATTGCCATCACTGGTCTCAATGCTGAATGTAAAATTTCTTCTTTTGTTGAAGGAGAATACAAACTCAACTGTTGATCTAAACTTTTTAGCACACTATCTCCCTCTTTGTATCTGCTACAATTCCCCTTTGTCTGCAGAACTGAAAACTTAGGGTTGCCTTCATCATCTACTGTAGATTCAATAATTTCACTTGTTGATTTATCAATCTGCTCATCACCTTTCAAGCCTTCAAAGGGGATAATTTGATCTTCATGACAACCTAAAATAGTAGATGTATTTGATACAATGTCAAAATCATCACTAAGGTTATCATAGTGTGGATCATTGATCTCTTGATCATAATGAAGAGTATCTTCTGCTGCAGCAAAGTCTTCACGAATGTTGGGATCTTTATGCAGCAAATTGAACTCATGACAACATTCAAGAAATATAAATTCAGCTGAAAATATGCCTTTACAAAAAACATGCAAGGCAGCATGAAAATCAGCCAAAGAGTTGATACTAGCAATAGGCAAAGACCGGTACCAATCACGAGCAATCCCTTCTAATGAAAAACAAGATAGCTGGATCTGAACATCCTCATGCACTACTTGCAACTAATGCATGTAATCATGAAAGTCTAGCAAATGTTTAGCTGGCACTTCCCACTCTTCTCCTTGAAATATGGGAAGACTTCTCTCCCATTCATCTCTAGTAGGTATTGGATTAGGAAAACCAGAAATACTTGAAAAATCACAGAATGCATAGCTCTTTGCTAACATCTTGTTCATGTCATACCAGTGGAGTCACCAAAAATTTTCTTAACAATGGAGTTGCCACTGAATTCTTCCTTCATGAAGTTGCTAGATAGATGATTGCAACCAAATGATGCCTAGGCTTTGTCTATCATCAAATCTAGATCTAATGTCATTTCCCAAGGAAGGTGAGCTTCAATCTCCTCTCCTCGGAAATGACGCCAATTTGTTATCACTCCAAGAAACTCTTTAGGGTTGTAAACTAAAGATGCTTGGTAACTTAAGAATATGGTAAATTAGGTATGCTTGGAACAATGGGATAACTCAAAAGCTAATGAAAGTGACCACTTATCATGCATTCGAATAAGACAGTTCTTTTAGAAATCAATAATCAGACAGCATAGTTGAACATGGGATGAAGAAAACTAGTCTAGATAACCAAATGCATTAACATGCAGGGTCATACAAGACATCAAGAAGACCTTTAATTCAAGTTCATGAGCTTAATAAGAAGATGATAGTTCTTAGAAGCTGAGCTAAACTTAAATAAAGTGCAGAATAATGAAATATGAAAGAATCTGATATTGAAAAAAAAAGAGGACTGTGATTCTATTATCAATAATAAAAGTCTAGTACAATAGCCAAAAAATGTCTCCCCGATTGAACCCCGATCTCTTAAAAAGACAGGCATTTATAGCCTTTACAATCAGTTTTTAGATCCTGAAAACTTGGATCTGTATATCTAAATATAGAAAATAAAACTAACAAAATACAATTTGATAATCAAAAGACTAGTTCCTAGAACTAAAACTATTTTTTTGTTGATCTTTGACATCTGTTCTTCATCACTTTTATGACTCTGATGTGTCGTGGAACATAAAGACACATGTCCTCTGTAGCTGGAATCTTAGCTGGAATCCTTCAACAACTGTAACCAAAACTTTGGTTGACCAATTTTAACACTTGGTCTCAAAATCTCCATGAATCTTTGATGCTAATTGTTTTTTATTTGGTGGTTAATCCTTTGATGCTCCCATAACCCTTTAATCACTCCAAAATTGCTTTGCTCCAGCTTAACTTTCCAAAATTTGCTTTCTGTAGTTTCACCAGATATTAGGCCTTTCGATCTGCTAATTAGCTGGTGAAAACTCTTCTTTTCACCAGTTAACTGGCTATAATTATGCCTTCTGCACTGGTGAAAGTTTTGTCTTGGTAAAAAAGGAAACATCTCATGGTCAAATCAAATTTACTATTTTCATTAACAATGCTGCAGCCCATACCATCGTTGGAAAATGATGTTCTTGATCTGGCCTGGTGATTATGGATCTGATTTTTGGAAATTCCATGGGTAGTAAATGTGCATCAAGTGATAGAGGTCTCCCAGCAAAGCAAAAAGAGCCCAACCATCAGAAAATGAGCATTGCTTTAATGTCTATGTAATTGTTTTCAATTTGTGATCAGATGCCCCTTTATTGTACATCTTGATTTTACAACTATGGTCCCAAATTTGTTTCCTTCAATGCCTTCATATGAAACTTACCCAATCTTAATCAACATTGAAGTCCTTGCTTATGATGTTGCACGATGTTGTATTCATGTCTTTTCTGATATCTGTAGATGTCCTCTGGACTGTTGAAAAAATCAACTAATGTAGAATAGGCTAAATTTAGCACGCTGGATCTTGTATAATCTTCAAATGTTTTGTAGCTGTCTGGTTCCCTGGCACCTGTATCTTTTGTTTCCTAGAAATGCTCAACCTGATAATGATTATATGCCTGTAAATATGGAGATGTATGCCCCATAGTTGAGTAATACTCTGCCATCTAGAAAAAGGATCAAAATCTTCTTACCTTGCCTTCATCAATAGTTTTAATTTATATCAGTCTAATAGACATTTCATTCACATGTCGAGTAGTTTTTTCACTTGTTACTCACCCACCCAGTGTCAACCAAAATGCAGTTTCCCTTTAGTATGTAGTTAGTAGGCTGTAAGGTCCCTCAACAGGCACATTAATATATTCAGCTTGATCAGGAGAAAACTTTATCATCCTGGCACCCAATTTAGGGAAGTGCAGTGCAACCACCTTCTCATCTAGATGCTTAGACAACATATAGACCTCGTTTTAGAGCTAACTACATCTTCGAGGGTGAGAAAAGGAATACCTTCCATAAGATCTTGGAGGGCACAGATAGGATTAATATTTGTAATAATGACACTAGCTCCATCAACCTTCATGACTGCAGCACAACCCTTGCCAACATATCCATACCCACACACAACAACAACCTTACCAGCATCTGTGGCTCTCATAAGACTATGATCTTTCTCTAGATCTGGTTGTCTCTATCCCCAAAAAATTGAAACCTTGTTGTAACACATTACTTCCATGCAAATACCACATCTGCTGCAAATGCCATCTTGTTTTTTCTGTTGTTATTTTAATGATGACCAGAGAAATTTATTTATTGAAATAGTGCCCATATTCACCTATTCTTGGCTGTTGTTTGTGGCCCACTTCAGAACTGAATTATTCTCAATCACAAGACACCTGTAAGCTCGTGTAGTATCCCATAAAATCTACCAACAATCAAATTTCAAAACGCCATCTGCAAAATTTTGGGCACCTATCAACTGATGGAATGAGTGTTGTCGGGCTTGGAAATGGGACTGGGCTTTGTGTATTGACTTGTGTCTTGATCTGGCACTTTGGCATACAAAACAAACTGATAATTTACCCGTGGATTTGATGTGTTGTTTGGTATGTGGGCTCAACACTTGTGTGTCGACTTGGGTGGCTTTGGTAACATATGGACTCAGAATTTGGCACTTGTGCTTGGGCAATGATATGCTCTAATAATTAAGAACAAACTACAATTAGAATCTTCACATGGTTATCTATGTGTCAATACCCTCGACCATGATCGATGAGTCATATGAGACAAAGATTGATGTTGCGCTGCGCTTGACTGGTGTGTTGATTTGTGGCTTAAACCTGTTGTTTGACTCAGTATGAGAAAGACCTTGTGATTTGTATGGATTTTTGACATGTGGACTTGAGCTTTGTCTTGTCTCCTGACTTGGTGCGCTAGGTTTATGGCTTGGGTTGGGAAATAGCTTACTTACAGGTCCCCAACCTTTTGATAAGAGTCTAAAGCTTAGATATTTTATACAAAGTCATAAACCCGATAGGCTAGATTAGGCTTAAAAATTAAGATGACTTGGAGTTTTATCATATAATTAATGTAGCTTGGGTTTATACTTAGGCCATAGATCACTTAGTGCACACACACACCACAAGAATTATATTATTTTTGTTTGAAAAAGGCAAAAACTAGGGTTTAGGCTATGTATCAATTAAGAAATATTGACAATATGTATTTGTGAAATGCAGGTTGAAGACTGAATAACAAAGGTTTGGAGCAATCATGATCAATGAGAGCTGATAAGGAAACTAGAAGTTTAAGACACTGGCCAAAGGCAAATAAGAAAAATGAGTGAAATAGAGAGAGAGAGAGAGATAAAAACGCTCTCAACAAACTAGTGCATTTTGATCGCTAACAAATAGCTCCAAATGGGATGGAGACCTCCCTATGAGGTTTCCAAGAACCTAGTAGTTCCAGTAGTCTTTAGCATTGGGCATGGAGTCATCTGGCTTGCGAAACTATTCCTTTGCAAACCTACAGCCTGCCTGTAGCTTGCCTGTAGCTTGCCTGTAACTTGCTTGTAACCTGCCCTGCTTATTTATGAGCTCAACAACTGAAAATATCTAGCTGCTCGTATGGTTAACTTATTGTTTTGCCTACCCTTACACTAACCAAATATACTACCTCTTATCAAGTGAAGTGATTCTTCTAATGAAGCCATGTAAGGAACTGATTTACTGACATCATGCTAGATATTGACCCGAAAAACAATGGAAGCCATATCATGCAGAAAAGAGGTTTGAACAGATGATAAAGACAATCTTCTTCTGACAGAAATATTTTAACATCTATGCTGCTCATAGACTCCAAATAGTCAGCAAAAGGGTCATCAAATTCACAAAGCAATACCTCTTTGGACTGCTGATCTAGTTGTTTGTTTTGCAGCCACTGATTTCCGTCATTGGTCTCATTGCTGAATGTAAATTTTTCTTTTTCTGTTGAAGGAGAATACAAACTCAACTGCTGATCTGAACTTTTTAGCACACTATATCCCTCTTTGTATCTGTTGTAATTCCCCTTTGTTTGCAGAACTGAAAACTGAGGGCTGCCTTCATCATCTACTGCAGATTCAATAATTTCACTTGTTGATTTATCAATCTGCTCAACACCTTTCAAGTCTTCAAAGGGGATAATTCGATCTTCATGACAACCTAAAATAGTAGATGTATTTGATAAAATGTCAAAAGCATCACTAAGATTATCATAGTGTGGATCATTGATCTCTTGATCATAATGAAGAGTATCTTCTGCTGCAACAAAGTCTTCACGAATGTTGGGATTTTTATACAACAAATTGAACTCATGACAACATTCAGAAAATAGAAATTCAGCTGAAATTATGCCTTTACAAAAAACATGGAAGGTAGCATGAAAATCAGCCAAAGAGTTTATACTAGAAATAGGCAGAGACCCCTACCAATCACGAGAAATCCCTTCTAGTGAAAAACATAATAGCTAGATCTGAACATCCTCATGCACTACTTGCAACCGATGCATGTGATCATGAAAGTCCAACAAATGTTCACCTAGACTTCCCACTCTTCTCCTCGAAATCTGGGAAGACTGTTCTCCCATTAATTTCTAGTAGGTACTGGATTAGGAAAACCAGAAATACTTGAAAAATCACAGAATGCATAACTCTTTGCTAAGATGTTGTTCATGTCATACCAGTGGAGTCACCAACAATTTTCTGAACAATGGAGTTGCCACTGAATTCGTCCTCCATGGAGTCGCTAGATAGATGATTACAACCAAATGATGTCCAGGCTTTATCTATCATCAAAGCTGGATCTAATGTCATTTCCCAAGGAAGCTGAGCTTCAATCTCCTCTCCCCGACAACGATGCCAATTTGTTATAACTCAAAGAAACGCTTTAGGGTTGTAAACTAAAGATGCTTGGTAACTTAAGAATATGGTAAATTAGGTATTATTGGAACAATGGGATAACTAAAAAGATAATGAACATGACCACTTATCATGCATTCGAATAAGACAGTGCTTTTAGAAATCAATAATCAGACAACATAGTTGAACAGGGGATGAAGAAAACTAGTCTAGATAACCAAATACATTAACATGTAGAGTCAAACAAGACAACAAGAAGACCTTTAATTCAAGTTCATGAGCTTAATAAGAAGATGAAAGTTCTTAGAAGCTGAGCTAAACTGAAATAAAGTGCAGAATAATGAAATATAAAAGAATATGATATTGAAAACAAAAGAGGACTGTGATTCTATTCTCAATAATAAAATTCTAGTACAATAGCCATAAAATGTCTCCCCGATTGAACCCCGATCTCTTAAAAAGATAGTCATTTATAGCCTTTACAATCAGTTTTTAGATCCTGAAAACTTGGATCTATATATCTAAATATAGAAAATAAAACTAACCAAATACAATTTGATAATCAAAAGACTAGTTCCTAGGACTCGAACTATTTTTTTTGTTGATCTTTGACATCTGGTCTTCATCACTTTTATGACTCTGATGTGTCATGGAAGGTAAAGACACATGTCCTCTGTAGCTGGAATCTTAGCTGGAATCCTTCAACAACTGTAACCAAAACTTTAGTTGACCAATTTTAACACTTGGTCTCAAAATCTCCATGAATCTTTGATGCTGATTGTTTTTTATTTGGTGGTTAATCCTTTGATGCTCCCATAACCCTTTAATCACTCCAAAATTGCTTTGCTCCAGCTTAACTTTCCAAAATTTTCTTTTTGTAGTTTCACCAGCTATTACGCCTTTCGATCTGCTAGTTAGCTGGTGAAAGATCTTCTTTTCACCAGCTAACTGGTTATAATTCCGCCTTCTGTGCTGGTGAAAGTTCTGCCTTGGTCAAAAAGGAAACATCTCATGGTCAAATCAAATTTATTGTTTGCATTAACGATGTTGCATCCCATACCATCGTTGGGAAATGATGTTCTTGATCTGGCCTGGTGATTATGGATCTGATTTCTGGAAATTCCATGGGTAGTAAATGTGAATCAAGTGATAGAGGTCTCCTAGCAAAGTAAAAAGAGCCCAGCCATCAGAAAATGACCATTTCTTTAATGTTTATGTATTTGTTTACAATTTGTGATGAGATGCCCCTTTACTGTACATCTTGATTTTACAACTATGCTCTCAATTTTGTTTCCTTCAATTCCTTCATATGAAACTTACCCAATCTTAATCAACATTGAAGTCCTGGGTTATGATGTTGCACGATGTTGTATTCATGTCTTTGCTGCTATCTGTAGATGTCCTCTGGACTGTTGCAAAAATCAACTAATGTAGAATAGGCTAAATTTAGCACACTGGATCTTGTATAATCTTCGAAATTTCTGTAGCTGTCTGGTTCCCTGGCACCTGTATCTTTTGTTTCCTAGAAATGCTCAACTAGATAATGATTATATGCCTGGAAATATGGAGATGTATGCCCCATAGTTGAGTAATACTCTGCCATCTAGAAAAAGGATCAAACTCTTCTGATCTTTGCCTTCATCAACAATTTTAATTTATATCAGTCCAATAGACATTTCATTCACATGTCGAGTAGTTTTTTTACTTGTTACTCACCCACCCGGTGTCAACCAAAATGCAGTTTCCCTTCAGTATGTAGTCATGAGGCTTTAAGGTCCCTCAACTGGCACATTAATATATTCATCTTGATTAGGAGAAAAATTTAGCATCCTAGCACCCAATTTAGGGAAGTGCAACGCAACCACCTTCTCATCCAGATGCTTAGACAGCATGTAGACCTCCTTTTAGAGATAACTACATCTTTGAGGGTGAGAACAAGAAGACCTTCCATAAGATCTTGGAGGGCACAAATAGGATTAATCTCTATAATAATGACCCTAGCTCCAACAACCTTCATGACTGTAGCACAACCCTTGCCAACATCTCCATACCCACACACAACAACAACCTTACCAACATCTGTGGCTCTCATAAGACTGTGATCTTGATCTAGATATGGTTGTCTCTATCCCGAAAAAATTGAAACCTTGTTGTAATGCATCACTTCCATGCAAATACCACATCTACTGCAAACACCATCTTGATTTTTCTGTTGTTATTTTAATGATGATCAGAGAAATTTATTTATTGAAATAGCGCCCATATTCACCTGTTTGTGGCTATTGTTTGTGGCCCACTTTAGAACTGAATTATTTGCAATCACAAGACACGTGTAAGCTCGTGTAGTATACAATAAAATCTACCAACAATCAAATTTCAAAACACCATCTGCAAAATTTTGGGCACCTATCAACTTATGGAACGAGTGTTGTTGGGCTTGGAAATTGCATTGGGCTTTGTGTATTGACTAGTGTCTTGATCTGGCGCTTTGGCATACAAAACAAATTGATAATTTACCCGTGGCTTTGATGTGTTGTTTGGTATGTGGGCTCGGAACTTGTGTGTCGACTTGGGTGGCTTTGGTAACATATGGACTCGGAATTTGGCACTTGCGCTTGGGCAATGATATGCTCTGATAATTAAGAACAAACTGCAATTAAAATCTTCACATGGTTATCTATGTGTCAATACCCTCGACCATGATCGATGAGTCATATGGGACAAATCTTGATGCTGCGTTGCGCTTGACTGGTGTGTCGATTGGTGGCTTAAACCTGTTGTTTGACGTGGTATGAGAAAGACATTGTGATTTGTATGGATTTGTGACATGTGGACTTGAGCTTTGTCTTGAATCCTGACTTGGTGTGCTAGGTTTATGGCTTGTGTTGGGAAATAGCCTGCAGGTCCCCAACCTTTTGATAATAGTCTAAAGCTTAGATCTTTTATACAAAGTCATAAAACCGATAGGATGGATTAGGCTTTGACATTAAGATGACTTGGATTTTATCATATAATTAATGTAGCTTGGGTTTATACTTAGGCCATAGATAACTTAGTGCACACACACACCACAAGAATTATATTATTTTTGTTTGAAAAAGGGAAAAACTATGGTTTAGGCTATGTATCAATTAAGAAATATTGACAATATGTATTTTTGAAATGCAGGTTGAAGACTGAATAACAAAGGTTTGGAGAAATCATGATCAATGAGAGCTGATAAGGAAACTAGAAGTTTAAGACACTGGCCAAAGGCGAATACGAAAAATGAGTGAAACATGGAAAGAGAGGGATAAAAACGCTCTCAACAAACCAATGCATTTTGATCACTAACAGAAATATCATAGGATCTAGCTGATGTGCAGAGTTGAAGGCCTGGTGGGATGATGACCTAATGGGTCCTGTGGCTCAGTATACCAAATCAGGGAAACCAGAGGAACATTGCAGTGTTGAAGGCCCATTAGGTCGGTGGTATGGTGAGACAAAAGACATAATGGATCAAAGAAAATGGTTTATGTGTGAACATTCAAAGGCCTAGGGGCTTGATGACCTGGTAGGATTGATATCCGGGAACTAGATCAATCAATGTTCGAGATTTTACTAAGAAAATTGATTCGACGGTGGATGAGAAATAAAGAAATCAAGATTAAAGAAAAGTGTTTGGATCCTTGGTGAGTCTGATACCCAATAATTGATTGAGGTGGATATCATTTTCCTCCCACTTTTTCCAACTGGCTTAAAACAACTTTTATGCAATTTTGGTAATTTACTATTTTTAGCAGTTTTTCGGGCACTGAACTTCCAGAGCCATTTTGAGGCCCTAAACGACGTTTTTTTTTGGGTATGTTTGGGTTGAAAACTTTCACCATGAAATTTTTGTCAAAAATTTGAGTCCTCAGATAGATCTTTCTAATGGGATATCGTATTCCTAAAATGAAGATCGTATGCAAAAGTTATGACCCTAGGAAGTTGATGTACTGACTTACCGAAATGGGGCGACATGACTTTTGGCGCTTCATCTCCTAGGTTTATGTTTTTGGATGTCTAGGGTTTTTGACACTCCTGTTTATTGTAAAAAGGAATTTAAAGCCTAATTGTAATGATCTTCTTGTGAATGAGCGCAACCGTCACATCTCTTCTCAAAGATAAGCCACCACCATTCCAACAAGCTTGTTTTTCGCTGCATTTTACAGTTTCAACTTATTTCCTTATTGAATAGAAAACCAATTTTACTATATCTTTGTTATTCTATTTTAAGCATATGTTAATAATCTGTAGTCATTTTGGTCTGCTCATAAAATCCGGATCAATACCCCAGTGGTCTTGATGTCTAGTGAACAAATCAAAATCTGAGATCAACGGTCTATATTCAATCCCTGACTCATCAAACGGTTGTTGAGTGTTGAGTTTTATGCTATGGCTCATCACAATGGATCATGCATGAAAATGGGAGGATTTTGTATCGGTTTCAAAGGAGCTTTGCTGCTAGTTTTTGAGGAAGACTCAAAGAAGTTAGAGCTGACCCCATGAATACAAGTTTTTGAGACAACCTTGGATGCGTGGAATCAATTTATAAATAACTATTCCCTAATCCAGTTCAGAGTATGTGAGAAATGTAAGACTTACGAAGTGAAGCTCTTAGGCTTTGAGGTCTGAGGATGCAAGAGAATGAAAGAAAATAAAATGTGATTGTATAAGGGTGGCTGGGAGGTGCAAGGTTGAAAGGAACATTTGAATTCATGTAGATCATGAAATGGTGAAGAGTGTTGTGACAACAAAAGACAGAGTAACATATTTTTGCAGGTGAAGGCTTGAAGTAAAGTGATGATTTGGTATTGCTAACAATTTGAGGAGATTGGTGCCTACAGTAGGTTGGTTCCTACAGTGAGTGATGAATTGGTGCTCAATTGAGGGGATTGGTGTCTCCTGTAGGTTGGTTCCTACAAATATTAGAATTGTAGGTTTGTGCCTATAGGAATTGCTAAGTTGGCGCTCAACTGAGGATATTGGTGTCTCCTGCAGATTAGTGCCTGCAAATATTGTAACATTAGGTTGGGGCCTACTTGATTTTATACAGAATTGTTTTGTGGTTTTCTCCTTATTGGGTTTCTATGTTAGCCCTATATGTACAGTGGATTGTATGTTTGTTTATACATTTCTCATTTAATTGGTTATGACTGGTGAAGTAATAAATTGTTAAATATTGTAAGAAAACAAAAGGCAGTCTTATACTTATTCACCCCCTCTCAATATAAGTAAGTGTGACAAGAATTGGTATCGGAGGGAGTTCCTTCAGAACAGTCTAACCACTTGAAGGTGAATCCATACAACACACATGGATAGATAGGAATTTTTTTCTACAAAGAGAGATCCATTATTTGATGGATCAAATTATGCATTTTGGAGCATAGGAATGAAAAATGATTTTATGGAAATTGGGTGTGATGTTTGGAGCGCAGTTAAGAATGGTTACATAGCTCCAACAACTCCACCTGTAGATGCAGCTTGAAATAGGCTCAATGACAATAATTAGAGGCCATGGGTGCAATTCTATGTGGTCTAGAAGATTCATAATTTGTCAAATTCATGCAGTGTGCTTCAACAAAAGAGATGTGGAACAATTTACATAGAATATATGAAGTGGATGAAAAGGTCAAGAAATAAAAATTACAAACTCATAGAGGACAATTTGAGACCCTTAATATGAATGAAGAAGAGAGTATTGCATCATATTTCCTTCATGTGGATGAGATTTTCAACACTATGAGAGTATTGGGTGAAGAAGTTAAAGAAACCATCATTGTGTAAAAAGTTCTTAGGTCATTTACCTCAAGATTTAATCCCAATATATCTACCATTGAAGAAATAAACAACCTAGACAATCTAACAATGGATGTGTTGCATGGAACCCTCACTTCATATGACATGAGAATAGAAAAGGATAAGCTATAAATTCCATCAAGGAATGAAGCATCCTTCAAGGCATCAAAGGAGATAAAGACAAAATAATACAAAACAAGTGACAACTTAGATAGTGAATAAGATGTTGTAGAAGCTAACTTTGTCAGAAAAATCAAGAGAGGAACATGAAAATACAAAGGTAAGATTCTATTCAAATGCTTTAATTGTGGATAAGTAGGACAATTTGCTACTAAATGTACTTATGCAATGAACAAAAATAACAATGAAAAACAAGATTCTGATTTCAAAAGGTACAAGAAGGGAAAGACTGACAAGAGGATAAATTTCTACAGACAAAAAAAAAATTATACACCAATGAGGACAAAAACTCCTCTAATGATAGTGACAATGAAACTTAAGAGATTCTCTTCATGGGTCTAGAAACTCAAAATTTTTTCCTAGAAAATAGAAGCACATATTCAACAAAAGTGTTGGAGATACTTCAAACACACCTAGGATTTATTTTTCATATGGTTCTCCCTATGTTTATTAGTCATTATTCAGTCTCCTATAGTTTAGGGAGAATATTCCTCTAGGAGAATATTCTCTTTATTTCACACTTCAATTTGATCATTTGAGTGGAGTCTAGATGCCACATTGGGATCATCACTATGCAGCATTGGGATCATCACCAGCTAATGATCATTTTCCTTGGGATTATTGCCAGAATAGTGCATTAATCATGATTCCATGATATCCTTCTCACTTCACTTTGTTTCAGTCAATTAACTGAAGACTGAGAGACTAGTTAACCCAGACTAGGTGGTAGTTTAGTCCCATAACTACCTCAAAGACTAGACTAGGTGACAATTTACTCCCATAATTGCTAGTGTGTGTCCATATCAATATATACCACCACTATGGTGCATTGAATTCTCCTCCAATGCACATTAGTTGAGTTATAGAGAGTATATCATGTGTAAATCATCATTCATTCATTTGGTTAATGAAAATTCTTCCATTCTTCCTCTTGTACTTTTCTTTTCTCATATTTTCTCTGCAAATTGTGTATGTAATTTGATAGCTAGATCTATTTTTTGTAGGTTCAAAAAATTTACATGTTATTGTATCCGATGGAATGCTAGGGAAAAGACACACCAAATTATTTTTACAGGTACCGAAGATTGAGGACAATGGAAAAATGGAGTTTCCAAAAGAACTCATTATTACACCATACAATTTCTTTGCATGGAAGGAGAAGATGATAATGCATCTTAGAGGCTGAGGATTATACATTTTAACCATGAACACAGAGAACAAACCCACATCATCCACATAAAAATTCAAGTATCTAAATCAAATGGATGAAGCATTTGGAACTATTTGCAGTCTCATTTCTCCCGATCTCCTCTTTCACATATCCTCCTGTAAAACCCCCAATGAATCTTGGACCACCATGGAAGGGATTTTTGTAAAATAGGACAAGATGATGGGATACATGCTCGAGGTGGAATTTCTCACTTTTGATCCAAAAACCTTCGACAATATCGAAGATCTCGTTACCAAATGTAAGGATTTGTTGTTTCAACGATGCCTCCAGATCTAAAGGTGGAAAGGGAAGAAAAGGGGAGAAATGCACTTATTTCCATAAAGGATTCCATCCATAATGCACATGTATGTAGAAACAGATAGATAAAATGGCCCAAATACTTTGGAAAAACAACCTTGGATATCACTTCCCCAAGGGTGCCAAGAAGAATAAGCTAGAATATCAAAATCCCAAGAAAGGCAATTCTAGCCATTCTTTGATTGCCATCAACTCCTGTACCGATCCTTGAATTGTAGATTTAGGTGCATCACACCACATGGTATCCAAAAAAGAATTTTAAACTTCATTGGATGCATGCAAATGTCCTCCTATTTTGATGGGGGGAAACTCTCCAGTTGAGGTCACCGACAAAGGAAGAATTGAACTCAAAAACAAAATCTTCGAGAATGTGCTACATGTTCCCAAACTTTTTGTCAATCTTCTCTCCATGTATCAGATGAAAAAATTTGGCACCAGAAAGAGAGTCATATTCACACCTGATGTAGTTTATATCTATGACATTAAAACCAATTCCAAGGTTTCTACCGATGAGGTAAATCATCAATGTAGACTCTACACATTTTCTAAATTTATTGAACCAGATTTTGCATTACTGCTTACCCATGCTGATGAAAGCAGTAGGATATGGCACAAAAGGTTCGGTCATTTAAATTTCAAATATATGCAACAAATTAGTAAGAAGCGAATGGTTGATGGTCTATCTGACATCCACTTCTCCAGAGGAATTTGTGAGCGATGTGTTCTTGGAAAACACCCTCAAGAGAATTTCGACAAAGGAAAGACTCAGAAGGCTTTCTCTCCTTTAGATATGATCCATAGTGACCTCATGGGCCCTTTTTTGTATCCATCAATAAATAAAGCAAGGTATGTGCTCATTTTTTTTGATTATTTCTCATTCTTCACATGGATTTTCTTTCTCAGGAAACAATTAGAGGTCTTTCAACACCTCAAAGATTTCACGCAAGATACTAGATATAATAAATATGTAGAACAGAAATAAAATGCTAGAAATGGAAGAATAACAGTAATATAACCAACATAATCTCCACAATA
>JASDQU010502200.1:125149-143210 GCA_032191745.1 Picea mariana | reverse complement strand
CCTTCCTCATTTAGGAAATTAAATGCCTTGTTATGACAGTCTAAGATAGCATGGTGTTGGTCCAACCAATCCATACCAATTAGACAGTCATATGAACCCAATGGAAGGATGTTAAAATTTGCCTTGGTACTTATCCCATTCATGTCCATTGGACATGATTTAACCAACTCAACAACTTTTCTCTTGGCTCCTGTAGCCAGTTGTACCAGCCAAGATTTCCCATGCTTGATTCTTGGAAAATGCAATCTTTCTAGTACCTTAGGATCTATATAGCTATGAATAGCTATTGAATCTATTAAAATAGTAAAGGCATGGTTATTGATTATACATTCTACTTCAATCATGTGTAATTTAAATTATGCTTGCTTGTTGTCTAGGGCTACATATATCCTTGGCACACTTTTTCCCATGTATTTCATTGTTTCAACTTGTTGTATGTTGCATACAGCTCTCACTTTATCACTTTTATGAGGACAATCTCTATACTTATGGTCTCCTTTACAACCCCAACATTGAATAGGTGGTTGCCTTGGCCTTTTTCCACCTACCTCAGCCATTTTGTGTTCTTTAAAAGATGGTTGTCCTTGAGGAATGTTTCTGAAAAGGGGCGGTTTGTTCTCCTTCTTCCTATGTTCCCTCTTAAACTTTTTCTTGTCCTCCCAAGCCTTCTGGAAAGTAGGAATTCCTTTTTGTTGATCATATAATCACTTGGATCTTCTTATGGTTTCCTCCAATTTTTTAGGATCATCATATTGAATTTTATCACTGATGAAAGATGGAAGCCCACTCAAATATCTTTGGATCTTAATTGTCTTATCTTTGATGAAGGAGACATACTCCAATAGTTCTAAAAATACCCTTTCATACTCATCAATGGTCATGCTTCCCATTTTGAGTTCAAAGAACTCTTTCATCTTTTTGTCATAATACCTCTTGGTTAAGTATTTCTTCTCAAAATGCTTCCTTAATTTCTTCCAAGTCACATTTTTCTCTCTGAGGTGTTGCACTTGCACAAGATGATCCCACCACATAGATGTTTTTCCTTTCAACTGATAAATATAAATTCTTCCTTCTGCATGAGAAAAATAGTTATTCAATTGGAAGTACTTCCTCACTCCTAACAACCATGTCTTATCATCTTCATCTTTCTTGTGTTCTCCATCAAAGGTAGGAGGTTTGATCTTGTTCATTTATCCTTTCAATTCATCCACCCCAGACCTCCTGTGCTTCTTGTAAGGGGATGGACTTGAGATTCCATGTGCCCTCCTTTTGGATTGTCTTTGAGAGTGATGGTGATGTCTACTATCAATTCTAGATCTTCCTCTTTCCTTGGGGGTCCTATGGCTTCTTGATTTGTTGGAGCCACTCTCCTTATCCAATTTATTTTCAATTTTGTACAGGCTCTTCATTAACTTCAAATTGAAGTCTTCATGTTGCTCTTTGGATTTCATAAGCCTTTCATTATCATCTTTGTGACTCTGGACATCTTTTTGCAAATTTCTAATAGTCTCTACCATATTCATGTTATCATCATTTTATTCTCCATGTCCATTGGATTCGGTTCCTTCCATACCCAAATGGACATCCATTCCTATGATCTCATCTTCCTAAATATAATCTTGTTGTGCATCACCCATCTCTCTTCACTTTTTGATAACTCTGCTCTATTTTGGTAGATGTTGATTCTGCAAGAATGTGTAGCCAACAGAACTTTGTCAGGATAATTGTTCTCAATAATTTGTTGAAAACATGAACCATTCTAATTCATTAATATATCAGAATTATTTTCTATTGATTTCATGAGAAATTGACTATTCAGATCCAAATTATGGGTGAACAGTTATCTTATACTATTCAAGACCTTTCCAATTCCTTCTTCCATTCTCAATTATGAGTTTTGAGCAGGAAGTTATGGATACTTGAACAAATGTATTTTCAGGGATGCAATCCTTGTACATGGATTCTTCCATCTCAGAGTCAAATTGGCTATTGGATCCATGTTGGATCCTCTCTTCAGGTTTACAGGCCTTCTTTACATTGTTAGGTGTAAGTTTGTATAAATCAAAAACCCCATGGGCGCCTTCTCTAAGCCCTTCTCTTTTTTCAAAAAAAAAATTTGAGGACTTAGCCCTTTTTCTTGACCCCCCTCATCTCATGTGACCACAAGTTGTGACCCAACACTAACAAATAGGAACTTATAATGTGCTTCATGCCTTCGGGGCTCTGTAAATTCAGGTTTCAAAGGTTTACCTTTCACCTCATCCCATTTCCTCTGAATGTTGAAGTGGTGAACTTCCGAACAACTGCCTCTTCGAAGCTTTAGAGATACGACACTTAGGAGCTTCAGGATTTGGAATATATTGCTACTTCATGCCTTATTTCTCCTAAACGTCGAACTGATGAATCCTTTCACAGTACACATTCAGAGCTTCGAGGATATGTTTCTTCGGGGCTTCAGCTTCAAAGGTTCTTACAACTACCACATTGATTTCTCTTGAACATCGAACCCCTGAACTTTAGGGGCTCACTTATTATAGTGCACCTAGGGTGATATGTGTCAACAAAAAAAAGGTGACACGTGGCATGCATACGATGGTCCACATCACCCTAGGTGGCATCCGCAAGTTGTGTCACCTCCATGACTTCTTAACTTCGGAGCCTCGGGGTTCTGAAGTTTTCTCTGTAACATCCCTCAAAACTTTCGAACACCCGAATAGGTCCACATCACCTTTGGTGACATCATCAAGCTACATCATTCAGGTACTCTGGTACTTTGACACTCTAGAGCTTTGGGCTTCAGAGGATTTTATAAGTTCTTCCAACATCCCCCCCTGAACACTGAATGCCCAAACTTCTCAACCTCCCGTCGTCCACATAGTACAGTTTCCATAAATCAAGGTGGTGACACATGGCCCCACTGTCAAATGACACATGTCAGGTCCCAATCAATACTAAGGCTTGTCAAAAGTACAAAAAAAAGTGACACTTGGCATACTTAGGGTAGTTCCACATCACCCTAGGTGACACCATCATGCCACATCATATCTGATGCTTCAAGACTTCAACGATTTCTTCTCATCGACACTTTTTCAAAACTGTCAAACTGTTGAACTATCGATCAGGTCCACATCACCATGATGTTCCGTGATTTCATCACCTCGGAAGATCTCTCCTCATCTACACATTTTCAAAACTCTCAAAATGTTGACTGCTAGACAATTGCTTCTCATAGCTTCAGGACTTCAGAGAAACTCTACTCCACGCAATCTCCAACAGATTTTCCCGAACACCGAACCGTTGAACCACTTGGGGAAATCCAACAGTGCCTCTTCTCCTGAATTATATACGGTTGAGAATCACTCTGGGACTTCGGAGCTTTGGGGCTTTAGGATCCGGGACTTCGAAGGATTTCCTTGCTGAAACACCACATAACCCCTGGACTGTCGAAACTATGAATAGGATGATCTACTGACACATGACCTCAAACATGAATGGTCCAGATTAACTTCGGAGTTCAGAACTTCGAAGTATTTCCCTGCTGAAACACCGCACAACCCTCAGATTTTTGAAACTTTGAACATTGGTTAATCTGTGAACATGCATCCCTGGAAATTGGACGGTCCGGATTGGTTCCAAAATTTGAGACTTCGGGACTTCGGAGGATCTCCCTGCTGAAAAAATGCATAACCCCTGGACTATTGAAACTCTAGATCCAACAATTGTTGGGGGTTTGTCCCTTCCTGGAAAAATCCAACGACCCAAAATTAATTTTTTTGGTTCCAAACCCACGGTTACCGCGGTCTCCTTTCTCTAATAAATTTCTTGAACCACTATACCTCCTGATCTTTCCAATACCACCCAAGATCTCTCTCAACATCGCTCTGGCACTTTGTACATCAAATCCTTGTGGAATTTTGATTCCAAATTCCACATTCATGGCCCATCCATGTTCAGTGTTGAAACTATGGGATCTGATACCAATTTTTAGCATCCCTGGGCTGTCAAAGTCGGGGCATGCTACCAACTAGATGTTAAATTTGAGCTCTAATACCAATTTGTAGCACCTCGGGCTGTCGAATTCAGGGCATGCTACCAACTAGTTGTTGAATTCGAGCTCTGATACCAATTTGTAACGTACCTGGGTTGCCAATTTGGGGCACGCTACTTCAAAAGAAACTGTTATGTTCAAGATCTGCTACCAATTTGTAGCATCCCCAACCACTCCAAGGCCGGGCCATGCCACCTTATAGAAAGAATCACTTTCATTTGCGGAAAATACCATACTTAATAACTTGAAAACATCATCTGCTTTCTACTAACATACATTTATATTGTAAATTTTAACATACATAACATTCTTCTACAACACATATTTATGCAAAATTAACAGTAAAACACACCTGCAGCAACACATGCAATTAGTGTAAATATAAAGACATGTACTGAATACACAACATAAAAAATAACATAGAGATGGTACTTATCCTTTTACAAAATTCACCAACTGCTTGCAGACCTTCCACAAACCTCCCAGCCTTAGACCACACTACTCTAAGCTATCAGCAGTGGGTCAACATCGAGTTGGGACTAAAATCCACCCAGGGTAAAGGGAATCATAGGATAGCTTGATACTATGGAAAGTTTCACAATGCAACAGGAAGGATTACCTCCCAGGAGCCTACTTACAACCACTGCTCATAGACTTTCATTCCCCACATGCTTGTCCCACCTCAAGAATATACACATTCATTGTTCCATATTTTATCGGCTGCTCCACTCCCCTTTCAGGGCTTCAGCAATAGGCTGGATCAGGAATTCTCAGAGATCTATAGTTGTTGCTCGACTCCCTCCAGGAGAAATCACTTCCCCAACAATCTCTCTCACCTGGAGAGAGTTTTTCACAGTCCTAACAACCTGCTTCTTCAATCCAAGGGCCTCACAACCCGTCTCTTCAAAACCGCAGGCCTGACAACCTGCTTCTTTTGTCCAGCTCCTAAGTGAAACAGGTAACCATAGTATAAAAATTGTGTATGGTTATGGTAATGACAGCAAAATGGCTAGGGTGTGATATGGCTCAGGAACTGCGCAGTCATGTTATTCCTCACAGAAAAAAATGGTTTAGCTTCATGGGTTATAGTTTCAGGGGTTATAGAGGTTAACGATGGAGAAAATGGTTGGTTGCGTGAATTCGCAGTCTGAGTGCGTGTGTGAGTGGGGAGCATGGAAAGAATGGTGAGCGCACCCCCGCAACAATAGATTTTCCCCCATAAAAATGCATGCGCCCAAGTTGACACATGCCTCTATTGGGATCTCGTTCCTCTCCACTTGGAGATTGTTCCTCTTCCCAAAGGAACTTAAGATAACAATGGTTATTTCCCAAACCTTAGTATTTTAGGAAAATTCATTATAATATTCCCTTAGGGTTAAGCCCTCAATCTTAGACATTTTTCCTATCCTCTCAGCCCCATCCCTTTCTCTACCCATTGGAGCTTAGTCCCCCATAACTCTTTCTTCATGGTTGGTCTACACGCAGCGATGTAATTATATTAATGATGTGAGTATTTACATATACAAAATCAGGCTCCCTTGCCTTCATCATCTAGGCTCTTCAGCCTAATAAACACATAAGCCTCCCAGCTTATAAACACTTGGCTCACCAGACTATAAACTTCATTATAATTCAGTAGGTGCTCGGCCTTGGGGTATTACATAACAACTTCAAATGAGGCATAGTCTAGAAATAATCCTTGGGTAAGTCATATCAAGGTTTTTGGTTTGATTGCTTATGTGTGGATTTTGTATGAGAAGCACACTAAATCAGATTCAAAATGTAAGAAAAAAATTATTATGGGGTATAGAGACCATAATAATTCATATAAATTGGTTGATATTAAAGTTGAGAACTGTATTTTTATTCAATATGTGGTGATCAATGAACATACAAACTTGTTTCCATGTAATTGAGACAAAAGGTTGTGATATTGTTGAAATCTATATCTTTTGTATAAGTCAACCAAACATGAGGTAGGGAAAACCTATGGAAGTATTGTGGCTACTCAAAAATCAACATGATATAAACACCAAAATAAATTCAAATCAGTATGATATTAACATTGATTTGTAGAATAAAGAAGTTAAAAGACATCACAAGTGGTTCTATCAAACATTTGATGTTGTTCGCTTGGTTGAGATTCCTAAACTAGGGGAGGAAGGAGAGTTTTTGAAAAACAAAGGTAAGAAAAATATTTTTTGCATTCATGTTTTACTTTCTAATGTTCAACATTATTTTGAATATCAAATTTATAAAAAAATCCAAAGTATGACCAAAATGGGATAAATCTATGAAAGTTGAATATGATGCCTTGATGAAAATTCAAACTTAGGTGTTGTGGGATCTTCCCACTAATAAAAAAACTCATTGGTTGAAAATGGGTATACAAGGTCAAGTACAAGGCAGATGGTATACTTGACAAGAACAAAGAAAGGTTTCCCACAAAGGAAATTATTAAGCAATAAGGGATAGACTATGAGGATACATTCACTCCCACGATCAAATTGGTTATGCTCAAGTTAGTTCTAGCTCTTATTTCTAATTTTGGCTAGGATACTTATCAAATAGATGTTAATAGTGACTTCCTCAATTGTCATTTGGAGGAAGAGTCTTATATGTATTTACCTCAAGGTTTTCAGATTCCTAGAAAGGAACATAGGGTTTGAAAATTGGTTAAGACTCTTTATGGCCTCAAGCAAGCACCAAGAGCTTAGTACATCAAAAGTGAAAAAAAATTATAGAATCTTGGATTCAAAATTTGGTTCCAACGTCCACAAAAGCAAGGATGGTGATGTGGTAATATTGGTGATATATATAGATGAAATCATCATAATATTTATTGAGGTCAAAGCAATTACCTAGGTAAAATATGAATTGTGTTTTGCTTTTGACCTGACAAACTTAGGCCTCCTATGTTATTTCTTAGGTGTAGAAGTTTGGAATACTAACAAATTTGTTTTTGTTTCACAAACTAAGTATGATTAAGGTTTGTTAGACAAATATGGGATGGTTGATTATAAAAATTCATCTACATGTATGGAGAAAAGGATGAAGCATTTAGTCAAAGTCAACACAAAATTAGCAAATGAGTCAATTTATAAGCAACTAGTGGGAAGTTTTATTTATCTTACAACCACTAGACCGGATATTAGTTTTGGAGTCAACTACATACCAAAGTTTATGGTGAACCCTAAAGTAGAACATTGTACAACAAAAAAAACAATTTTGAGATATGTTAAAGGTACAACAGGTTTTGAATTATTACATGGTGAAAGTGATGCACTTAAATTGAGTGGCTATATAGATTTTGAATGAGAAAGATCAATGGGTGATCGAAAAACAACAATGGGTTATGTGTCCAATATTGGAATAGGTGAAATTGCATGGATTAGAAATAAAAAACATGTTTCTCTTTCTTCTACCAAGGTAGAGTATAGGGAAGCAGTAATGGAGCATGTGAGGCAATTTGGCTTAAAATAGTACTTGGAGATTTAATTATTGAACAAACCAAGCAATAGTTTTTTCCTATGTCAATCAAGGTGTTCTAAAATTAACAAAGAATCCATTTTTTCATGAGTGCACCAAATGCATTAATGTACAATGTCATTTCATCAAACTTGTTGTAGAATATGAAGAGGTTGAACTTATGTAGTGTATCATAGAAGAGCATACTACAGGCATCTTCATCAATCCACTTAGTCGAAATAATTTTTTCAAATTTAGAGGCAAGATGGGTGTATTTTCCAAAATGACCATTAAGGGAAGATGTTAGTGTAATTATCAATAATGGTCATTTATTAGGAATTAGTATCTATTTATGTAAATACATAGTACATTAGGTACTTTATATTTAATAATTAATACACGAGAAGATGTTCCATAACATATTTTTTCTCTTCATTTGCACATATGTAAGAAGACATATTATAATTTGATGTATAATAACTTGATTGTTCTCTATTTGATAGGATGATATGGTGAACTTCCTTTTCTAGTATTTTAATTCCTCGAACCATCAATAGACAAGCAAATCCCTATGCCTTTACCCACTTTCAACCTTGATCTCTATAAAGACTTGGATTTATTGCAGTCTTGGTGAATCCCAACTTTAGTAAGTACTCATCAATCCTTGAGTACCATGCGTAGTGTGCATGCTTTAGCCCATAAAGGGAATTCTTCAATCTACACACATGGGTATCTCTCCCATGTATCTCAAAACCTCTCAATTGATTAATTTATATTTCACCTTCAATCAAACCATTCAAAAAACCATTATTTACATCCAAGGCCAACCAAAAATTGATGCAATAGACATGATTAATCTGAAAAAAAAGTATACCTTGCAACTAGAAAAAAGTCTCCTCATAGTCAAATTCATCTTTCTAAGAGAATCCTCTAGATACAAATTTGACTTTGTACTTCTCTATGCTCCCATGTGTTGCATGATTAATCTTGTACGGTAACCTAAAATATATAAAACATTTCCCCGCTAATTTCACACAATACATCATTCTTCTGGATGGAGTTATATTCTTCAACCATGGAATACCTACTATGTATTATCCTCCTCAAAGTTAGAAGTCTCTAAATTAATGATAGAAGAAATCAATGCAACATAAGAAGGATATATTCTAGGTGGATGACTCACTCAAAAAGTAAACATGGGTACTACCACTTGCACTTCTTCTTCCAATGTCTAGGTAAGCCATATCAACTTCATGGTTGCACTTGATGGTAATAATCCCTCTCCCTCTTAATTAGGATTGTGTTCATTTGAATTTGAGTATGATTTATCTTCCAAATCAAAGTTTGTATCAGCCACCTTCTCACCCTCCACAATATCTTTGGGAGGCTCTTGGGAACGTGAGGACCATCCATCCTCATCAAACTTTACATCCCTACTTATCATTGTATTCCACCGCACTATAATGTAGATTTGGTAAGTCTTGGATGTTTCATTGTACCCAACAAAAATAACCTTGGTACTCGAGATTTAAAACTTAGTTCTCTTCTCTCCATGCACATCAGTATAAATAGAACAATCAAATATAAGAAAGTGAAATACTTGTAGTTTCTCATTGGTAAAGACTTCCTTTGGTGTCTTGTCCTTTAATTCCATGTGAGGACATTGATTCAAAATGTACACAAATATATTGCATGCCTCTACACAAAGACACGTGGGAAAATCCAAGTCGTGTATCATAGCCTTGGATATCTCTATGATGGACCAGTTCTTCCTCTCTACAACCCCATTCTACTGTGAGTTTTAAGGCACTATCAACTCCTTGATTCATGTTTCCCTACAAAATGCATCATATTCCTTGGAAGTATAATCTACTCCATTGTTATACCTCAACACTTTTGTCATTTTACCTATATGATTCTCCACGAGAGATTTAAACTCTTGAAACTCATTGAAGACTTCATCCTTGCTCTTCATAAAGAAAATCTAGGCCTTTATGGAGTCATCAATAATGAAATGTAATAAATGTTGTATGTCAAAGACATTGATGATATAGATCCACATATATTTGAATGAATCAAATCAAGAATCTCTCTTAATTTATGCTAATTATTTGGGAAAGTAGTCTCATATGCATATTGAGTGCATAGTTCTTGCACACTCCTGACTTCTAAACCTTTAAGTCCGTAAATCCCTACACCATGTCATTCAAAAGTGGCATTGCTCCATACTACAAGTGACCAAATATCTTGTGAAAAATATCTCATGACTTATCATAGTCATGCACTAAATCACCATGTTTCATTGGATCCATAATAAACCTATATAGGACACCTTCTCTAAAATATTTGGGTAAGACTCTACCATCCTTCTAGCTACAATATATTATGATTACTTTCTTATCATCAAACTCAACCACACACTTAAGATTTTCTATGACTGAAATTAAAAGAAGATTCTTAGTGAAATAAAGTACCTGCAAAACATCATTACCATCAAGAACATCACCAAATGGCATGAAGAAAGAGAAATATCCCATTTTGATAAGTCTATATGTGGCATCACCTTCGAACTCCACATGTATGTCGACTTCTTGATTTTGAAGTCTAATGAAAAACTACTTGTTGAATTTCATGTCTAGATGCTCTATTGTCCACATACCACCCTACATCAAATATGGTGTTTATGGAAAGGAAAATAACATGGAGAATGAGGTCTCAAAATTGGATGATAACCAATCCACTCTAAAATCTTATGCACTCCTTGCAAACTACGTATATTGCTTTTTCTTTTCCTTATTCTTCTCTGAACACTGAAACACATAGTGTCCCATCTTGTGGTACTTGAAACGTTTCACATAACTCCATTCTTTCTTCCCATGTTCCAATGAACATGAATGTTCCTTTTGGCATTTCTTGGGTCCTCCCTTCTTTCCTCATTTCCTATCCTTACCAATGAGGGCTTGGTTCAATATATCATTATTTATGAGTGTGATTGTTACTCTCCTTGTCTCCTTTTGGATGAAAACATCTTAGAGCTACTCAAAGGTAGGCATGTGCTCACAGTAAAAAATACTCTTCATAAAGGATCCTTGGGGTTGTAAGAATCCATTCATTTTGATAGACACCAACTCATCATTATCAACCTTCATCCCAATGGTCGGGACTTGATCTTGATCTTGGTAATATTCATCAAGTAACTAGATATTATGGCCATGTCACTCATGTGTGTATGAGTGAGTTTATTATTCAAAATAAATGTTTGGGATGCATTCCCACTCTGATAGAGAGTAATCAATGGTGCATAGATCTCATCAATCAACTTCCATGTGATGTGAGGGATCAAATGGTCCTTCACCAAATCCATAAGGATTCTCTTCGCTTTGGAAAAACTCTTATTATGTGTAGTGAACAAATTTGTATCAATAAAAGTGAAAACAATCCCTTATATGACTCTAAAAGATCCATCTCCTCCAACACCTATAGTTGGAACTTCCAAGATGAAAATTTGGAAGCACTCCCTAAATGGTCACACTCTATAAAGACCAAGAGTAGTCTTCCTACAAACCTAGAAAACACTTCTAAAAATAGATTAGACAATGAAATCAACCTATCACAATTTCAATGTGCCTATATCAAGCAACATATCCACTCTAATCACTAGAGCTACATGAGAATCTCACCCACAACCTCTCACAATTCTCGGTGCCTCACACAGACACGAATCACTCCAACCTCTAGAGCCTCTTGGGCATCACACCCACTATGATTCTCCAACAACTCCCTTTCATAGGTACCATTAAATTACATACATGGGTCTAGAGAATATCAAGTGCACATCTCTAATACCATGTCACAATTTTACGTCCACATGATACACAAATATGCACTTATAGAAATAACTTATAGCTAAAATAGGAACACTGGCAACACCAATCAAAATTTCAAATATGCATAAACACAACTACTAAATGGAAAAATCAAGAGTGTAGACACCACATATCACAATATTAGATCCTCCCTGCAAACAAATAGAAAATATATCTAATAAGTCACCAACATGAATATAGTGGACAACGAATAGAAGTTTGAAACAGAAATCACAATATTCTCATTCACACAATACAAAAGTTGCAATATTGTCCTCAAGGGACAACAATGGATTTTCACAAGCCTTAGTCACTCTCTTGGTAGAATCACTCTATTCAAGCTCACTATATAATCCTAGCTAGTGTATCCTCCCTTACTAAGTCAAACTTGATGAGAGAGGAAGAGCAGTTACAAAAGTAATGCCTAATAATATTCTTCATGAAAGGAATCATTTTCCACATGTAACAAGAGATCTATATTCAAGGGATCCACCCCACTTATCATGTTTAACTCATGTCATAAATGCATCATAATGTGTAAGAGTCATATATCATTATTCTTATAGAATCTAGCATAACCTTACACTGACCAAAAATAGAAAATGACAAGCATCATAAATGTAAGGAATATGTCATAGGGTTGTAAGGGAATCTCTCCCACATGGAAAACCCATCCTACAATGAATCCCCTTTAACATTCATGTGCCCTCTTCATAGAATAACAACTCAAAGCAACCAAAAAATTACAAGGCCTTGTGGCATCTTGGACCTTGAAAACTTGTTTCTAACAGCTCTATGCTCTCGAGTGTTAAGGCTTGAGTTGGCCTAGTTTTTGAGTTATGTGTTTCTTTTTTCTAGTGCTAGTGGAAGTTGCATGAAGGCCCACTTTTTTGCATTAAAGAGATGTCAATACCATTATATTAATAGTCAAATAAATATTTAATGTCATAAACGAACGCAAGAAAAACATGCATTTCTCAAGTTTCCATCATAGATGGCTCATGAGGCACTGAAGTTTGAACACTCCAAAAAAATCTGAGTAAGAGTCACTTTCTTGTATCCCTGACTATCATTAAGTATGAATAAATATGCTCAGGCCTCATCATTCTGGCATCTAAATAATTTTATTATGAGCCTAATTTGAAATATGGTTTTTAAAGGTCAAAAGTAGCTTAGAATATAAAAGTGGAACTTCGAATTAATAGGGTGTTAACTGTAATAAACCATCAAGAAATCCACAACAACAACAACAATTTCAACACTAACAACATCAGTAAGCTCAATCGTAACAACAATAATTCAAGTAATATTCGACAGCATTTAATAGAATATTTTAGAGTAATAAAAATAGAGAAAACAAGTCCAATAGTAGTAATAACCTTTAATTATTCAAAAAAATACAAAACATAAAGACCACAATTTTCCTAAGTATGGACACCAACTCAAGCTCAAATCCAAGGAAAATATAGATGTTGCACTCTGGAAAAAAATAATATCTTACATGCTACGTGTTACGACCCCACAAGATGCTTGTTTAGATCTTGCGATCATTCACCTCCTGAGTATGTGTGGCACCATGATGGTTCTTACTTAGTTGCTTAGAAACACCAAGAATATTTTGTCTGAACTATGCCTCTTCACATAGAGCATACCCATACTCCATTCTAGGCTACGAGCGAGTCACACTCCTACTCTAGTGCAACTCTTGTGTACTTAGACAATTGTTAATATTTTAACACTTAGTCATATATAAGTATACATCCATGAACATGAGAACCCAAGAGAAAAATTGCGGAAAAAATGAAAGACAAACACAAAAATAGTGTGGGCAGTACAAACCATGCCTAACACCCAGCTAAGTCTTTGTTATTGTGAAACAGCTACAATATGAACACAATTGGCTCGTTTTACAACTTGGGAAGAGTTACACGACTTGCATCACCTCACCAAGACACTCATACACAGATTCATCACCAACACTCTCTATCACAACCATCCATGCAACCTCCTATAGTGCACCTCATATGTTCCATCAACCAAAGAATTGGTGTCCCTTCATTTTTGTAGACTTCACAAAGTTTAACACATATTTTGGTTCTGTCTCACACATGCCTCCTATTGTCACCGCCTAATCCACACCTTGGGTCACGTGAAATAAATATTCAGTTCACTAGGTGAAACCTAGGGTCAAGTCTCAATTCAGGTCACTATAACCTAACACTTCACTCCTCTATTTAGGCCAACTGCTAATAAAGCCAAGGGAGGTAGTCCCTAATAACATAAGGTAAGGTTGAGTAAGCTAAGAACAATAATTTAGGAATTTTAAATTGAATCAAGACAAGAACTTTTATTCAACAACATAAATTGTTGCTAAGAAAAAATGAGAGACTTCAAAGCAAACACAATAAAATAGAGACCATTGACAAAGCTATGTATAGCTATGAGAAAAAGGTTATGAATTGTACTTGATTGATTTTTATTAATTAAGTGGTTTTCGCTTGTATTGCACTTAGATAAATTAAGTGAAATAAATTTAATATAGTGATTTAACCACTCACGATTGCAAGATTCATTGTTTTTAGGTTCATGTGGTGTGAGTTTTCAGAGTTGTCTTTCGGATTATCTACAGTGTAATTCATTTTTATCGACATTTTGAATCCTTTCCCTGGAATCATCTTCAGGAAAAATTAGTCAAAAATATAAAATTTTATATAATTAAACTACTTTTATTTTATCAAAGGCTATTAGGATCTACAAAGATCGAGTTGAACTCACGAAACTGAGAGCATACTAGGCTTTTGATAAGCGAGGGTTTGTTACTCTTCAACAAAAAGAAATGTTATATAATTAAACTACTCCACGCTATCAAAATTTTCTCTAATTTGCAGAGATAGAGTTAAACTCACAGAGCAAAGAGCATACTAAGATTTTGATGGGGAAGGTTCGCTATTCTTTGTAGAAAGGAAAACTTGAAATAAAAAAATAAAAAAAACTAGGAAACTAATCTAAAATATAACTTTCTAACTAATGCTTGAAAGGAAAAACTAAAAGGAATTTTTTTGAATTTTATCTTGGTTTATTTTAGTTAGTTTTAACTCTTGGAATTAGAAAAAATAAAAAAATAAAGATGAAATCTCCCCGGGGTAGAGGGGATGAGAGGATTGGTGGGTTATCACACTAACTCCTCTGATTTAAAATCTTGAAAAATAAGTTTTTGTTGGTATTTTATAAACTAAGAGTGCAGTCAAACTTACAAATGATGGAAGAAAGCGAAGAGGAGGAGGAGGAGGTGCCTAAGGAGGTCCCAGATGCCCCAGATCTACAAAAATCGGGCAAAGTTTCTCTCTACCTATTCACAAATGGAGAGAAATAGCAAGTGATTTTACTTCTAAACTCACCCAAAACAATTTATAACTACCTACAAAAAAGTGTTAGTCTAGCACCAAACTATTCTAAGTAAAATACAAGTACTAAGTTAGTTAAGTCAACTAAAAAATCAGAGATAAATTGATATTTTAGTGACTTTTTGTTCATTGTCTAAACAAAACATAGCAAGCACTTAAGTTGCCTAAATATGAAATTAAAGATCATGTATTTGATCTACCTTTTAGTATTAAAATCTAACTTTGAAAGCTTCACTAAAAGACAACTTTTTTATCAAATCTACTTAAATTATTATGGAAATAAAAGTGTAAAGTAGATCTAAACTTAGAATGCATGCAAGAGTATATATTTACAATTTATATTTAAAATATAGATCTATTGTTTTCATCTGAGAAGTAACCAAATTAATTTAAATGAGAAGAAAGAGAAGAGTAGAAACCTTGAGAAGTGGAATCCTTGGGCTATGGAGTCCTTCGATATTGTGCTGAGGGACTATGTCCACTAAAACTTCTAAGCTTGTGGAATGTTACGCAAGGCTGACCCAACTTATTCTCAAAAGGTGAGATACCTGCAAAAAGCTAAATACTTGCACAATGGGGGTTTTTTATCCCCTGGTCTTGTTAAAGATGGTGATCTCTACACAAGAAACTTAGATGGCATGTCAATTCAACCGAAAGAAAATGAAAATTTGAAATCTATAATGTAAGAAAGCAATATAATTTTGAAATTTAATCCGCTAACAAAATTTTATCCTATTGGGTGGTAACACCACTTCAAAGACCAAATAACAAAAATTTGATGCAAATTTTATCCTACGGTTACCTCACATATGAAAAATTAGACAACTAGCATCCACACGAATTATGCACATCACAGATATGACCTCCAAAGTCTCTCCTTATTCCAAAAACGATGTTAAAACAATAGTACAGTCTCAAGCGAGCCAAACTCCCATTATCTAAATGAGGGAGGGTCAATTTTCTTATATAGCATAGGAGGGTGCACTTCCCAAGGTAGAGAGTCCATTTCCCAAGGTGGTTGACTGCCACATGTGAGGAGAGTGAGTTCAACAACTCAATATAAGTGGGGGAGATGGGTGTCATATCTCAATCAAAGAGAGATAGAGGGTGACACCTCTATTGAGAGGTGTGTGCACCTTCCTTGGGATTAATTCCCTCAAGGAGAGTGTGCCACCTCTCAAGAGGAAGTGTGCACCTCTCCTTGGGATCATCACTAATTCACTCATAACTCACCACAAGTTCCACTAACTAGCAGTTGGGGGAGATAAACCACAGACAAACTAAAAACATAACTCGACATGTTTCCCCAAAAATAAGAAGATAGTAAATCACCTTTTAATTGGGAATTAAATCATCTTTTGAGGAAATAAATGATTTTTATTGGTAAGAATCAATTATTTTTTCTCCAAATTCGGTACTAAGGTAAAGGAGGTATTATGAGTAAGAAAAACATACTCCCCTAGGTGATTAATACCTCCCAGTACAACTTATTAATAAATTATATAAAATTACAAGGTAAAATGTCATTTTGACTAGAAATTTTACGTTAAAAACCTCCTAGAAGGACCTAATGCATGTCCATGAGACTCAATACAAATGGATAGCATGGTAATATACATTTCACACTAGACTCATAAAAAATACACTAAGGCATGGCCATTAGGACACACTCCATCTTGGATATATGAGTGAGAAAACTTAGAACATTATAAGTCGTCGAAGTGAGGTATAATGAACAAAGTGAAAAAAAACACTCTAGAGTATGTACTATTAACAATGTATTAGGTGAGATGAGTCTTTTACATACTGGAGACCTCATGCTATATCATTTTATACAATTCCTCCTACAGGGGTATGGAACATTCATAGAAGAAGAAGAATAAAAATGGAAGGTGCAATGGTGCCCGGCAGGACTTCTAAACTTTGAATTTGAACAAGTGCCTTGTTCAACTTTGTGGATTATCCTAAGTCCTTCCTAGTGCAATTGGGAGATAACAACTAGATCCATATGGGGACGTGTGCTTGATCTTTAGAATCTATGATTTTTACAATTATAAATGTCTTGCCAAAAAGACTATCATTGGCACATGAAATATATAGAAACCATCAATAAAATATAAGTTGCACATATATATACAAAAATATTGTTTAAATGAAGAAAAAAATGAAATCTTAAGGAAGTAAAAATGGAAAAGGAAGAAGGGTTAAACTAAACTATTTTACATGGATGCTCCCTGGGCATCAAATGTTACCATTGAATAAAAACTTGAGGATTTGTCCATTCACTAGAAAATTTAGATTTTCACCATCCAATTGGAAAAGATAGAAAGAATTCGGACCAATAATTTCATGAATAATATAAGGCCCCATCCATAAACTTCCAAACTTTCCATTCTTGTCGGGTTTTACTTTTCTCTTATCCCACAAAAGCACCATATCATATTTTTGAAAAGTCCTTTGCCGAGATGACTTGTCGAAGACCCTCTTGACCTTATCCTGATTTCTGATACTTTGATCGAAGGATTTTCTTATGATTTCATCCAACTCAGTCATATGATCAATTCGTCTTTGAATTTCACTCTGATCTGAACTGAAACCCTGAATAATATGATACACTGTAAGCTTGAGGTGAACTAGCAAGGTGACATTTAATCCATACACTAAATAAAAAGGGAATTTTCATGTTGTGCGCTTCTTTGTAATTATGTCATCCCACAACGCATACTTAATCTTACTATCCAATGATTTCTTGTTATGCCCCACTGTCTTCTTGATGATGGTCATCAAATTCTTGTTACTGGACTTTTCTATTCCATTTCCTTGGGGATAGTAGTTGGATGATTGGGATAGAACAATACCATATCTGAAACAGAAGGAGGAAACTTATGTTGAACTAAAGGCTTTGGCATTATCTGTTGTTATCTTTTTGGGCACACCAGATCTCATGATAATATTATCTTCTATGTAATGTCCCTTTCCACATGACCCCTCTAGATGGATGACTTAGTATGTTATTTGATTCATGTAGGCTATAGTCAATGAAGAAAGGGGGTTACTTTTGATGTCATTTGGGGAGAAAAAGGTTATATTTCTAAAATGGCATTAAATAATTAAGTTAAAAAGGTTATAAACTGACTTTGATATTAATACTTAAAGAAACCTTATAAAGTCACTTTAATAAAGTAAAAAGGTAAAAGGGTCAACCAAAAGGGTCAAAGGGTCATCAAAAAGGTGAGAGGGATAAAATAAAGATGAGAGTTCATTCTCTCATTATG
>JASDQU010502200.1:99823-124073 GCA_032191745.1 Picea mariana | reverse complement strand
TCATGAATTACATGTGCCTGAAGTGTTGAATCAGTTTGACACTTGTCATTACCTGGTTGTGTCACGTGTTCCTAGCTGACGTGGTCTGCTGACCTGAGTCGGGTCGACAGTCTAGATCACATCTTGATCTGACGGCTCAGATTACGTCGGGATTTTTCATATCGAGAAATCGATATTCCTATTGCATTGTTTCTTTGACATTTCCAAAACGCGAAACTCAAAACTCCTATCAACGGTTCAGATGTGATCTTGATTTGACGGCTCAGATTACGCCGGGATTTTGCATATCGAGAAATCGGTATTCCTATTGCATTGTTTCTTTGACATTTTCAAAATGCAATCCTCGAAAGTCCGATCAATGGTTCAGATGTGATCTTGATTTGACGGCTCAGATTACGTCGAGTTTTTGTGAGCCCTCTACTCCTTGCACTTTTAAAGATCGTGCAGGTTTTCCTCAATCCAAAGGTGGTCAGACCCTATGCTTGGATCTCACGCCTCTAACTTCAATTATCCCTCTGGTTAAGCTCGTGGTCCACGTGACCTTCTCCTATATAACCGCAGCCAAACCTCATCATCAGGGTTTCGGACTTTCCAATGTCGAAACATGTATGTCTTCAGGATTCGCGATCCCTCGAATCCCGACGCGCTCTTTATGCACTAGCTCTCCTGGATAGGCTCCTGGCCCATATGACCGTTATTCCCGTGACCGCAGTCTTACCACTCGTCAGGGTTTCGAGCTTTTCAATGCCGCAATGCATTGGCTCACGGGATTCTCGATATGTGAAACCCCGATGAGTCATCCCTCCTTTCAGGATTTCACCTTGGCTTTTCCCGATGGTAAACCTCATGCAGCTCCTGTCCGATCTGACGACTGACGGGATTTCTGAATGAGATCAACGGCTCTCGATCTTTGTCTTACATCTCCTCTGTGAACTCTTGTATCTTGATCTTTGTTGTGCGCATTCTCCTCGACGTTGTTCCTCCTGAGCTTTCACTTTCGAATCCCCAAGGGATTTTATCCTTCTTATCCTGCCATCTTCATTGTTGTACTTGCCATCAATGACAAGCATATGCTACCTGTTAAACATTTGCCAACATACTTGTGGTTACTTCTCGGTCATAAATTCTTTTAGGAGGTAAACATATTATGAGCTCTTTTTGTTTTCAAAGATTAAGCAGACTTTTGTTACCTCTCTGCAATAAAATTCTATGAACTTGATTTGGGTCTATTGAGCCTGACTTGCTTCTATTTTTCCTCGAGCACCTTTTGGGTTCTGTCAAGATTTTGGTTTACTAGTTTAATGATTGTGGTAATTATAAAAATGGCATGGTCTCTCTAACTTCAAGACCATTTCTTGATCGAGTCTTTGTATTTTCTCTCTGTGATAAATTTGTTTGAACAGAAAATAAAAATAAAAAAATATGGGTTACCTACAGCCTGAGAGCTTTCCTTTTGGTCAATTGTGGTCTTTCCACTCATTGTTGTGTTAAATCCTAGCACGATCATGATTCCATTAAGTTTAAAAGGAACCTCTGTGTGTGATTGGTTCATCAAACATTATCTTACTCCCTGTCAAGTTTAAAGGAGACACTTGTGTGTCGATATGGTCATGTTCTCTTCACGCATTATATGGCTCTGTATTTATTGAGTATTTTGTTTAAAGGGAAGTATGTACATGTTAATGTGCATGTGGATATGAAGCCCAGGGTTACATGTTTTTGGTTAAAATTTGTTGTCAGATCAAGATTGGTGTTGATGATTATATTATTGTTGACTTGTGTGTGATTAAATTGGGCCCGATTATTGTTGATGGAAATGGACTATGTCAGTCAGTATTGGATGTCGACTATTGGTAATTAATGTTGGATGTATTATTATGTGATTTCAAGAATTAAACATTTGATATGGATAATTGGAATCGAAGTGCGTATTATGTTTTTTTTAAGGAAAAGGTCAGCATTAAAACATATAGGATTATGACTCGAATGGTTATGATGTGACTGTGGAATTGGAAATGATAATTTCATGGTTATTGTATAGGATGCACAGATTGATAAAATTGAATAATTCTGATAAATTAAATTGTTTTTCTTTATTGAATACAACAAGAAATCTATATGCAATTAAGGAACAATTAAATCTTTTGGGTCTTGGAAGTGGATGCTTTTGTATTATAATTGAAACAGAGTTATGATTGATGATTGATTTAATTTATTTGTATGAACAGTATCTGTCTTATTCCCTCTAATATTCTCACTTTTTTCACTCATTATAACCCCCTCACGATACCAATTTCATTTTTACATGCCCTGTTCAATAAAATAAAATTAAAAATATGTATGACAGTGATAAAAAATGACATAGAGATAGATGGTAGATGATATATTTTGATATTGTTTCCATAGTCATTTATTTAATGAATTGTCGAGCAATACTCGTGTTCTTACTCCTTGTCATAATATCACTTTTTTGTTTATCACAATCCCTCCAAATATCCTATGAACCCTATTTCACCCCTTGCTCATTTGGAAATTATTGAATAAATTTTATGGATTGGATTGCATGGGTCTTATGTTAATTTATTAGCCAAAATTTGTTTCATATAAAGAGAATGTCATGTATGGTTTGTTAAGAGCTAGTTTCTAATAATTGTTGTATACAGGATGAGCTTCTTCAACAGAGGCATTCATGGCCGAAACAATAGGGGAAGAGGTAACTAGAACAGAGGGCCTAGAAGGCCCAGATTCTCAATTCATTTCGATGTCGATCCTTAGGAGTTGAACCATATTTTTCAAGATGGGTTTTTCAATTTGATTGGGCAACGGATAATTCAGACTAGACCAAAGAGGCCTCCTTTCCAGCCCCAAAATTTTCCCGGTATCCTTGTGCCTCCCCATGTATCTTTGCAACTTGAAGTTCCTAAGAATGATGGATAGCGGGATATTTTTCACCCAGCAGTCTCCCACCATCATGGCTGGAAAAAATTGTCATTATCTCCTCCTCCTCCACGTGTAAACCCAAATGCTCAAATTGCTTTTGCACACTCACTTGTGCAGTCCTCCCATGCATGAAAACGACTCAAAACCAGGGCCCACCATGTGCATGACAAAGGTAAAGTTGTTTCTCCCTCCTCTCCTTCAAGTGACTTAGCCAAGTCAATGTCCTCCCATATGCACTTGAGGGATGACTTCTCCCATGTCATTAGTGAGATCAAGCCTCAAGGTTCAACCCAACCTAAGGATATTTCTAGGAAGTCCAAAGGAGACAGCAGTGACAAAAGAAGAATTTCCTCTCAAAGTAGTAAATATGGATTTTAATTGATGTGTTTATAATTGATTTGTTGAGGATAGTGGACTGTGAAATGTTTTGGACAACAAACTATTTTTTGGGATATTGTGGATATTTACATGTTTTGGATATAATTTGAAATATTTATAATATTTAATTTTCAAATTGTGGAAATAATTATGAGAGCCACAAGGAGGCATGTATTTAATTGGTTGTCTAATTATGCTTATTTTTGTTAAGAAATAAAAGGGAATCACAAGGGGTCCCACCTACTTAGTTATTATTTAATAAAAAGACCCTTAATTATTATTATTATTACTTCCCATAAACTAAAATTAGTTAAATTTTAATTAACTTAACTAAATGAGGTAGTTGAACTACTTCAACTAATTTGAAATGCATAAAATCCAAATGAGAAGGAAGAACAAGGGGAGAAGAGAAGGAAAAAGTGTACTAAGGTTTTCTCTTGAGTTTTATTGAGATAGTTCAGTTTTCATTCATTCTTCAATTCATTAAAGACTTAATTCTCTTTTTGACAGCAGGGTCCTATTGTAGACAGCAAGGTTCAAAGTTGAACCATATCATTCAGATGTTTGTTTCATAGGTGTTGATCTATCTTGATATTCTTTGTAGACTTGTATGTTTATGAATTGAGTTTCATGAATGATAAAGGATATTGTGCAGAGTCAAGTGGGCAGCAGTCTATGGAAAGTTGATCAATATTTTAAAGTTCAGTTTTTACTTCTTGTTAGAGTCCTTTTGTATGGTTTCCATCGAGGATATCTAAGTTTGACCTTGGTCCATGCCCCCACAGGGATTTATGTAAAGAGAAAGATACTTTTTATTTCTTTGAATGAAACAAAGCAATTGTTATTCTGTCTCATTTGTGTTAATATGTGACTTGGTTATTTTAGCTTTTAATCTCCACATTTACTTTCTGCAATCTGCATATGTTCAGAAAATTATATAAAAATGTTTTATTTTGCAACAATCTTTTTACTTAAAAAATCACCCTAAGCCCTTGTAATTAATACTTGTGGATTGGGAAATACATTTTGAGGCTATAAACATAGGGTAATATTCTCGACTATCTTGCCTTAGCCAAGCAAAATTCGAAAATGCTTGAGTAAGATAAATTCATATCTTTTCCTCAACATTTATTTGGCAACCATACTGGGAACATCTTCCATATCTCTCTGGTTGGTTGTATGCTTGATTGTCATTGAATATATTTATATTTTTGCTTTTGATCCTTTGATTGTTTCCTTTCTTCATGATTGTATCTGTTGCAAGGCAGCCCAATATTGAGCCCAGTTTTAAAGATCAGACCATCATTTCTTTAACCTTGTTTAATACCATCTTAGATACCACTAATACCCGGGCTGAGCTTGAATGCTCATGGGCAATGATTGAACAAGACGTAAGTGTTCGAGAACGTTGGGAAGCTAGGCAAAGACAACCTAGGAATCATCCATAGCTTTTATTTTTCCTACAGTTTTGATCTTCTTTTCATGTCCTTAAACCCTCGCATCTCTAGGAGGAGAAAAGGTTTATCACTTGAGATCAACTCTATTGCTGAAATAGGAAGAAGAAACATTATTTTTTTAGTCCAACAAAGTAATATAAGGAGAACTTTGTTGATTCGTCCAATTCATCTTTCTCTCCCTTACCTATCGTTCACAAGATGGCATCTAGTGGTGGCTCTGGTGGAACTAGAGGTGCTTCTTCATCTCAACCTTCAACCTCACAAGTGATTGGTAGATTTTATAGTCATCAAGTCCCTATCCAATCTACTACAAACCCCACCAAGGTCATAAAAAAGTATGGGCTCTTTCAGTTTGAAGAAGATGCTACAACTACTATGTGGCATGTTTCCTCCCCTCTCAACCTAGCACCTGCTACTCATCGACTTCCTAAATTCAAATAGCATATCCCTAGGTTTTTAGGTAATAACACGGTCACTACGAATGAACACTTGGTGGCATTTTCTAATGTCTATCATAACATAGGAGCCAATGAAAATGACACTTGTATGCGCTTATTTGTTAATTCCCTTGAAGGGAAGGCAGCGACTAATTTCTTTGATCTTCCTCCCAAGATTATTTCTACTTGGAAGGAGTTGGTTTATTGGTTCAAGTATACATATGGGTAGTCTAAGAGCCCAGCTAAGCAGTTACGGGAGTATAATAACATTGTTTATAAAGACGGTGCGACTATCAAATATTTCAACTTGTGTTTCACCAAATTATATAACCAAATTCCTGAACTCATTCACCCTCATAACCAAGCCACTTTTATGCACTATTATAATTCTCTACCTTCCCCCTACCGTCATAGGCTTGAATAAAAATCCATTGATAACCTTGGTTCCACTCTACATACTTTTTTAGAGTATGAAGAACAGATTGAAAGAAAAGGTCTTCCTAAGGGAGACTCAGTTAAATAGATGGACATTTCCTCCCTCTTACAGCTTGTACAAGACATGGATAACCGAATGATAGCATATGATTGGAAGGGAAATGTCCCTTCACTTACCCATGGGGCCTCATCTTCTTCTTCACCACCCTTTAATAATCCTAATGAAAATAACTTCCAACCTAAAGCCATCATGCCTCGCAATTGGTGTAAATTTTGTGAGGAACACCATGAGGAAAGTAATTGTGAGGTAAAGAAGAGAGCCAGAGATAAAAACTTTGGTAAAAGGCCTGAAACTACTATCGTTGTTCTAGATTTTGCAGAGCCAAAGGATGTTATGATCATAAATACTAGGAATAAATCCTATGCTTCGAAAGGTAAATATGATCCTCCTCGCACTGCTTCTAGCCCAACCTCATCTTCACCAGCTACTATTGTTCAGGTTTCTAAATCTCCTAATATTCAAGGAACTACCTCCCCTCTTCCTTCTTCCAAATACAACATTCTTAATCAATTGGCTAATATTAAAGTTGATGCTACCCTCATGGACATGGTTGTCGTCCCTGAGCAACAAAAGCATCTGAAAACATTTATGGAAGGAAAAGCTTCCATTGTAGCCAACCTCTCTGGAGAGGTAGATGAAGAGGATTCAACTGTAAATAAAGTAGGTGTACAAAAATTTAGACACCCTGTAAAAAAAACCCAGTTTTTTATTTCTGTAAAGATTATCGATAAAATAGTCCATTGTTGTCTCATTGACGGTGGTTTGGGCCCAAGTGTAATGTCGAATATTATTATGGAAGAGCTAGGATTGTCTTGTACAAATGAAAACGCCAAAAGCATTCTCTCTTATAATAGTTTACAACAATCGACATTGGTTTTGTCCACACATCATGAAATAAGGACAACTCTTAATACCCAGGTAATCGATATGCCAGTGAGTAATTACTCGATCATCTTAGGAAAAGATTGGCAAGATTTGATGGGTGGATATCTCTCACTTGACGGGACATACTTATCTGTTCCTCGGAATGGGAAAAAAATTATAGTCCTAAGAGAGGGAAGAATATCACCTTATATAGAAAGCATTCCACATGCTAATGTAAATTATATTGAGGAGGACCTAGGAGTGTATTCCATATTTACAGATGAGGACAAAACTACCTTGGAACAAATCGACATAGAGGATGGGATGTGGCATATGCACTTTGATGGTTCATTCTCCAATGAAGGAAATGGAGTTGGAATTATCTTGTACTCTCATGTGGGTAAAATTCACAACTTTTCTTATAGGTTAGAGTTTTCTTGCACAAACAACATCACCAAATTTGAAGTGTTACTGCTAAGCATTGAAAAATCCTATAATTTAGGTTGTGGTCACCTTACAGTTTTTGGAGATTCTAAACTTGTTGTAAACCTTGTGCGTAAGATATATTCTCCTAGCAACAAGTTAATGAAACGCTACACCCAAACTGCAAAACCCAAGGTAGAGCCCCAATGACATGTAATGATGTTTGTAGGTTGGTGAGCCAAGTAATTATAAGCTGGTAGGCTTATGTGTTTATTAGGCCGAAGAGCCTAGATGCTAAGGTCAGTGGGCCTAATTTTTGTATATGTAATTATGCAAATTATTAATAAAATACATTGGTGTGTGTAAACCGACCACGAATAAAGAGTGATGGGGGACGAAGATCCACTAGGTAGGGAAAGGGATGGGATTGAGAGGCTAGGAAAGAGGGGCTAATCTAGAGGGCTTAACCCAAGGGAATATTATAATATATTCCTGAAAATGAAAATATTAAAGTGGGGGGAAATAAACCCACTTATCGTAAGTTCCTAGAAAAGGGAACGAATGTTAAATGGAGTGCATGCAGCTCCAGGAAGATAGGTATCAACCTGAGCGCATGCAATTAAAACTGGAGAGTCAGCTCATTGAGTGGGTTCTATCCTCATTCTTCCATCCTTCTCCTAACTCCTTTTTCCTCCGTCATGGACCTCTACATCTCCCACGCACTTCTGAAACCAGTAACTCGGGAAGCCGACCTGTGTTTTCCTATGAAGCCCATCATATCTTTACTTTCCAAAACCTTGTTGTGCCTTACCAAATTGTGGTTGTTTCCATCCTTTGATCTAAATTGAACCTTTGTTGTTGTCCTCACCTTGTTGGAACTTAGTTGAAGTTGGTTGAAGAAGCAGGTTGCCAGGCCCATGGTTGAAGAAGCGATTTTTCAGGCCCGTGGTTGAAGAGGCAAGTTGTCAGGAATGTGAGAAGCTCTCTCCAGGTGAGAGAGTTTGTTGGCAATTTATTTTCTCCTAGAGAGAGTCCATCACCAGCTACGGAGCTCTGATAATTTCTAATTCGGCCTCTTGTCGAGACCCTGGAAGGGAAGTGGAGCAGGTGATGGATTGTGGAACATTGAAGGTGCATATTCCTAGGGTGGAACAGAAATATGGGGAATGAGAGTCCATGAGTAGTGAGTGTAAGAAGGATATTGGAGAGAATCCTTCCAGTTGCACTGTGAAGTCTCCTATAACCTCAGCCTAGTCTAGGATTCCCTTGCCCTGGGTGGATCTTAGTCTAGCTCGGGGGTGACCCACTGTTGAGTGTGATGAGAAATGTGGTCTAAGGATGGGAGGTTCATGGAAGGTCTGTACCTAGTTGGTAAATCTCAATTAAAAGATAAGTATTCATTTCCTTGTTCCTTCACATGCTATGTATTTATATATGATGTTACATCTATGGTTTTGTTTGGATTACTACATGTATGATTTTATGGTTAATTATACATTAATTTGTGTATGGTTAGAATATGTCGTATGTGTGCTTATAGAGATAGAATGTTTAGTATCATTTATGCATGAATAAGTGGCATGAACATAGTACTATAACTATTAATCTAAGAGAGATTTGTGGTACAGTGAAATTCTGCAATGGTGTTGCCCGGCTTGGTGGTTGGGAACGTCACAAGATGGTATCAGAGCTAAGAGAGACATCTTGAAGTGACGTTTCCTAGCCTATGGTGGATGGGAACGTCACAAGATGGTATCAAATCCATGGTTTCAACATTGAGCTTTGATGGGCCATGTTAGTGGAAGCTAAAGAAAAAGTTTCGGGAAAGAATTGTTCTTGAATTGGACAAAATTGAAGTTCAGAGCCCAGTTTTCGACATTGAGTTGGAATTCGACCGCATACGTGATTATGGAATCGAAATCTCCGAGTAAATTGTTGTTGAGAAGGACAAAAAATTGAATTTCAGAACATTCTAGAGTCCCAAGAGAACACTTGGACTGTGTTCAGAAACACAGGAGATGTAGCAAGTTAAGAAGGGGTCACAAAGAAAGAAAACCACAACTTTCATGGTGTTGGAGCGTAAGATCTATTTGGGATAAGGAGAATCCTTCACAGCCATCAGATTGAAGGATAATGCAGGAGAGTTAACCTAGAATCCCTTCGAACTTCACAACTTCAGTGAAGTTAGGTGTTAAGAAGCAAGAAAAGGACCGAAGCCCGAAACTATGAAGTCTCGGAGGAGATCTATAGCGTAGATCTGGGGAGAAACCTTAATGTTATATAAATCCAAGAGCATAAGCTAAGATGCATGGTGAATATTGGATCTACACGCAAGTGTTTGTGAGTCGTAGATCTCATGGCAGATCGTACCTTCGGATTTCAATGGTTGGGAGAAGTGGGATGTGCTGGTGCACAAACCGTTGAAGCCTGAAGTCTCGAAGCAAAAGAGCAGAAGTGTCATGGTAGGACGATGTCGCCAATGGTGACATGGACCTTCCTAGACATGCAACGTGCCACCACCTTAGTTGGTGACACATGTACTATGTGGACACGGAGGTTAAGGAAGTTTGGGAGTCTGACATTCGGAAGAATTGGAATGTGCAAGTGTAGAATCTTTCGAAGTCCCAGAGTTCTGAAGCCCTAGAACCCTGAAGTGACATGGTTTGCTGACATCACTCAAAATAACATGGACGCGTGGCACCAGTTGTGAACTCGGATACTTGACACTCCGCAAGAATGGTTCATAAGGGAACGAAAGGAAGAACTTTCTAAAGTTTCATAACGTTGAGGTGGCATGACGTAATGACATCACCAAAGGTGACATGGAAGTGTTTGGAGATTATCTGTTCAGGGGTGTTGGGGGTGTGCGGATGTGAAATCCTTTTAAGTATCAAAGCTATGAAGTCTATGAGCTCTTGCTTGAAGTTTCATAGTGGGTGTTAGTTGTTGGATGTTGGGTATTAATGAACTGTTGATCCACCCTACTTCGTGAGTTCGCCAATCTGGCACTCCGAGAGAACTGTTGCGATGTGATTTGAAAACCTCTGAAGCCAGAGCCTGAAGTTTCAAGGCTCTAGATAAGAGTCGAAATCATAAGCATTGGGTCACAATCATGGTCACATGTGAACCAAGGGACGAAGAAAAGGGGCTAGCACCCAAAATTTTGTTTCAGAACAGAACTAGGCTTAGAGATGGAATTTCATGGGGTTCTTGAAGGACCAAGACCTGTGGAAAATGGAATCTGATATTGTTTTTGTTGAATCAGATTGGTTTATTCTGGAAAATTATTAAATTTCGATAGCCTGACAAAACTCGGTTGGCTGCACATTTTGCATAATTAATCATTGGTAGAACCAAACCGAGTTGTTCCACAGTGCATAGAAATGGAGGGGGCACAGAATGCTTTCATTTCAAAGAATGAAGCTAGAGGAATGGATGTCCATTTGGGAGTTGAAGGATCGAACTCCAATGGGCATGGAGAAGAGATAGATAAGGAGGGAAACATGAAGAAAATCATTGAAAGATTGCATACATATGTCCAAACTCACTGAGAATATAGCAGAAAGCTCATGAAAGCCACGGAACAACAGGGAGAATTCAACATAAAGTTGATACAGAGCCTGGAAAGGATACAAAATAAATTAGATAAGGAGAGTGACTCCAGTAAATCAAGAAGTCATGGTTTTCCTGATTAGAAGAGGAAATCAAGGAGTGTTGGAAGACACCATCATCACTCCCAAGGGCACTCCAAGAGGAGGGCACATAGTAGTTCAAGCCCATATCCTACCAGAAAGCATAGGAGATCTGGAGTGGATGAATTGAAGGGTGAAATGAACAAAATTAAACTTCCTACATTTGATGGACATCACCAGAAGGAGGAAGATGTTGAGACATGGCTTCTTGGCATGAGGAAATATTTCCAACTATAGAATTACTCCTCTCATGAAGAAGGAATAATTGCAATGCATCAACTGAAAGGAAAGGCATCCATGTTGTGGGATCAACTTGTGTAGGTGCATCACATTAAAGAGAAAAATGTTACTTGGAAGGAATTCAAGAAACACTTTGAAAATAAATATTTAACTAAGAGATACTATGATAGAAAGATGAAAGAGTTATTTGAGATCAAATTGGGTACCATGACCATTGATGAATATGAACGAAGGTTTTTGGAATTGTTGAAGTATGTTCCTTTCATCAAAGATGAGACTGACAAAATTCAAAGGTATCTGAGTGGACTGCCATCTTCCATGAGTGACAAGATCTAGTATGATGATCCTAAAACCATGGAAGAAATTATAAGGAGAGAAAAATGCTTATGTGAGAAGCAAAGAGAAAATCCCACTTTCTGGAAGGCTTGGGCAGACAAGAAGAAGTTCAATAAAGAACAGAGGCAGAAGAGAAACAAGCCTCCCTTTTTCAGAAATTATCCTCAAGGACAGCCATCTTTTAGAGAGCAAAGAATGGCCGAGGTAGGGGAACAAAGGCCAAGGTAGAAGCCCATTCAGTGTTGGGGTTGTCAGGGATACCACAAGTATAGATAGTGTCCCCACAAAAATGGAAAAGTGAGAGTTTTCCACAATGTTCAGCAAGCAAAAACAGTGGAGGACATGGGCAGAAATGTACCCAGTATATATGCATCCATGGAAAACAAGCAGGTAGAGTATCAATCACATATGATTGAAGTGGAAGGTGTGATCAACAACCACACCATTTATAGTTTAATTGATTCAGGGGATAGTCATAGTTTTATAGATCCTAAGATGGTGGAAAGTTTTCTTTTCCCAAGAAACAAACATGGAAAATCTTGGTTAATGCAGCTGGCTACAGGAGCCAAAAGAAAATTTATTGAAATGGTTAATCATGTCCCATGGACATGAATGGACTGAGCACATGGGAAGATTTGAACATCTTACCTTTAGGTTCCTATGATTGTCTAATTGGTATGGATTGGTTGGACCAACACCATGCCATTTTAGATGGCCATAGCAAGGCATTCACTTGCTTGGATGAGGAAAGAAATCAGAGAACAATCCAAGGAATTCCCAGAGCAGTTGCTATCAAAGAAATCTCAACAATGTAGTTGAAGAAGTGCTACAGGAAAGGTTGTCAATTATTTGCATCCCATATGGAGGAAGAATCTAAGGATAAAGTACCAAATCTTGAAGATCATGCAGTCCTGGAAGATTTTGAAGATGTGTTCAAGAAAGTACTAGGACTACCTCCAAAGAGAGATATTGATTTCTCCATAAACCTGATGCCTGGAGAAACCCCGGTGTCAAAGACTCCTTACAGAATGAGTACACCAGAGCTGAAGGAACTGAAAATGCATCTTGAAGAGATTCTAAATAAGAGGTATATACGCCCAAGCTTATCACCTTAGGGTGCCCCAGTCTTGTTTGTAAAGAAGAAATATAGGACAATGAGATTGTGCATTGATTTCAGACAGTTGAATAAAGTGACTATAAAGAACAAGTATCCTCTGCCAAGGATTGATGACATTTTTTATCAATTGAAGGATGCAAAGATATTTTCAAAGATAGATCTCAGGTCAGGGTACCATCAGGTAAGAATTAAAGAAGAAGATATTAGCAAGACCGCATTTAGGACAAGGTATGGTCATTATGAGTTCACAGTGGTGCCATTTGGGTTATCAAACGCACCCGTTGTTTTTATGTGCTTAATGAATGGTGTTTTCAGGGAATATTTGGACAAGTTTGTCATTGTCTTTATGGATGACATCCTTGTATATTCTAATTCAAAGGAAGAGAATGAGCATCATTTGAAGATGGTGTTACAGATGCTAAGAGAGAATCAATTGTATGCCAAATTGAGCAAGTGCTCATTTTATCAAAACAGAATTCACTACTTGGGGCATATTATTTCAAAGGATGGGATAGTCGTGGATCCTGAGAAGATAGAAGCCATTAGAGAATGGTCAGTGCCGAAGAATGTAACAAAAGTCATATCCTTCATGGGTCTATCTGGCTATTACAGAAGGTTCATTGCAGGGTTCTCAAGAATAGCTCACCCCATCACTTCCTTGCAAAGGAAGGGAAAGAAATTCCAATGGACAGAAGAATGTGAAAGACACTTTCAGTGATTGAAGCATTTGTTATCCAGTGCTCCAATTCTAAAGATTGCAGATCGGAACAAGGATTTTGTGGTTTGCACAGATGCATGTAAGGAAGGACTAGGATGAGTCCTCATCCAGAATGGGTTTGTAATATGTTATGAGTCCAGAAAATTGAAAGAGAATGAAAGGCTCTATGCCACTCATGATTTGGAGTTGGCAGCCATTGTACACGCGCTAAAGAAATGGAGACATTACCTTATGGGAAAGAGGTTTGAACTTAGTACAAACCATCATAGTCTGAAGTATCTGTTTAATCAACCAACTCTGAATTCTAGGCAGAGTAGGTGGTTGGAATTCCTCTGTGAGTATGACTTTGATATCAAGAACATCAAAGGAAAGGAGAACAAACTGGTCAATGCACTCAGCGGGAGAGTGCATGAACTGCATGCTACAGCCATCAACATGTATCAGATGGATCTCTGAGGCTGCAAATTTAGATTTGTAGTACAGGGAATTAGTAACAAAATTGCAACAAGGAAAAATGTAGCAGAAAGTTGGGGATTGTGAATTGGGAATTGATGGAATCCTTAGGTACAGAAACAGAGTCTATGTACCTAATTCTTAGGAATTGAGGAATGTGATGTTAAAATAGATGCATAATGTGCCTTATGTAGGACACCCAGGATATCAGAAAATAGTTTCAGCGGTCAAGAGCCAATATTATTGGCCAGGCATGAAGAAAGAGATTGTTGAATACATAGCTAAATGTTTAGAATTTCAAAGGGTAAAGGTGGATCATAGACACCCAGTTGGTTTGCTACAGCCATTACCCATTCCTGAGTGGAAGTGGCAACTGGTGACAATGGATTTCATCACAGGATTACCCAAAACAAACAAGCAACATGATTCCATCATGGTGGTGTTGGATAAGCTTACTAAAGCTTCCCATTTTATTCCTTTGAAGACTACTCACAAGGCAGCTAATGTTGCAGATATCTATATGAGGGAAGTAGCATGATTGCATGGCATACCCGAGACAATTGTGTCTGACAGAGACCTGAAATTTACCTCAAAGTTTTGGAAAGGGTTATTCAAAGGGATTTAGAATGAACCTGAACTTCATCACAGCCTATCATCTAGAGTCTGATGGGAAAACAGAGAGGGTGAACCAAGTGATAGAAGAAATGCTAAGGATGTATGTGATGGACAAACCTTCTAAATGGGAGGATTATATACACTTGGTATAATTTTCTTACAATAATGGGTATCAAGCATCATTGAAGATGATCCCATTTGAAGCACTTTATGGCAGAAAGTGAAACACCCCAGTGAGCTAGGATAACCCAGTTGATAGGGTGGTGGTTGGACTAGAGATTCTCAAGGAAATGGAAGAACAAATGCTAAAGATTAAGAAAAATTTGAAGGATGCCTGGGATAAGCAAAAGAGCTATGTTGATATGAACATAACTCACATAGAGTTTAAAGTGGGGGATCATGTATTTTTGAAAGTGAAAGCCAACAGAAACTCCTTGAAGTTGGGAAATTGTTCAAAGCTAGTAGCCAGATATTATGGACCATTTGAAATCCTAGAGAGAATTGGTCTAGTAGATTATATGCTTGCATTACCTGCATCTATGTCTATACATAATGTATTTCATATGACTTTTCTTAAGAAATATATACATGATGCTAATCATGTTATCGATTGGACTGTGATTCAAGTAGAGCAAGAAAGCGCTTTTCGGGTGCATCTGGTGTGTATATTGGACCGAAAAGCAAGCAGCTCTAGAATCGAGCCATAGGGGTTGTAAAATTATAGTGGACCTGGTACGGTCCTAAGGACACTACATGGGAGCATGAAGATGCTATGTGGGCATAGTACCCGCATATTTTTTAAGATTTTGAAAATCTTGCAGTTATTATGTAAATGAGTTATACTAAGGACAGTGCAAAAATAAGGGGAGGGGATTGTAAAACCCCAAGGTCGAGCCCCTGAGAGATGTAATGATGTTTGTAGGCTGGTGATCCAAGTAATTATAAGTTGGTGGGATTATGTGTTTATTAGGTCAAAGAACCTAGATGCTAATGTTAGTGGGCCTGATTTTTGTATATGTAATTATGCAAATTATTAATAAAATACATCATTGTGTGTAGGCCGACCATGAAGAAAGAGTGATGGGGAATGAATCTCCATTAGGTAGGGAAAGGGATGGGACTGAGAGGATATTAAAGAGGGGCTAAGATAGAGGGATTAACCTAATGAAATATTATAATATATTCCTTAAAATGAAAATATTAAAGTGGGGAAAAATAAACCCAATTATCCTAAGTTCCTGGGAAAGGGAACGAATGCTAAATGGAGTGCATGCAGCTCCAGGAAGACAGGTGTTGACCTAGACAGATGCAGTTAAAGATGGAGAGTCATCTCATTGAGGGGGTTCACTCCTCATTCTTCCATCCTTCGCCTAAATCATTTTCCCTCCGTCATGGACATCTGCATATTTCACACACCTCTGAAACCAATAACTCGGGAAATCAACCTATGTTTTCCTGTGAAGCCCAGCATATTTGTACTTGACAAAACCATGTTGTCCCTTACTGAATTGTGGTTGTTGCCATCCCCTGAGCTATGTTGAACCTTTGTTGTTGTCCTCACCTTATTGGAACTGAGTTGAAGCTGGTTGAAGAAGCGGGTTGTCAGGCCTGTGGTTGAAGAGGCGGGTTGTTAGGCCTATGAGCAGCTCTCTCCAGGTGAAATATTTTGTTGGGAAGTGATTTTATCCTAGAGAGAGTCCAGCACCAGCTATGGAGCTCTGTAATTCCTGATCTGACCTGTTGTCGAGACCCTGGAAGGGAAGTGGAGCAGTCAATGGACTATGGAACAGTGAAGGTGCATATTCTCGGGGTGGAACGGGCATGTAGGGAATGAGATTCCGTGAGTAGTGGGAGTAAGAAAGCTCTTGGAGAGAATCCTTCCAGTTGCACTATGCAGTCTCTTGTAACATCAGCCTAGTCTAGGATTCCCTTGCCTTGGGTAGAGCTTAGTCCAGCTCGGGGGTGACCCATTGTTGAGCATGATCAGTAGCATGGTCTAAGGCTAGGAGGTTCGTGGAAGGTCTACACACAGTTGGAGAATCTCAATTAAAATATAAGTATTCATTTCCATGTTCCTTCACATGTTATGTATTTATATATGTTGTTACATCTATGGTTTTGTCTGGATTACTGTATGTATGCTTTTATGGTTAATTCTACATTAATTTGCATATGGTTAGAATATGTCATCTATGTGCTTATAGAGACAGAATGTTTAGTATTATTTCTACATGAATAAGTGGCATGAACAGAGTACTATAACTGTTAATCTAAGAGAGAGTTATGGTACAGTAAAATTCTGTAGTGGCGTTTCCCCACTTGGTGGTTGGGAACATCACAAGATGGTATCAAAGCTAAGAGAGATGTCCCGAAGTGGCATTTCCCGGCATGTTGGTGGTTGGGGATGTCACACAAATTGTTTGGGAACTTATATTGAACTTGCTATCTTTCAACATCACTCATGTTAAAAGGGAATTGAACTCAATGGCTGATAGGTTAGTTATTTTTGTTGCCTCTTCTACTCGGCAACTTTTGCTACAAAGACCTTATTGCACCTTTCAATCTTTGTATTGTCCACATATCCCTGGCAATGTAGAGTCATGGAAGGTCTTCCCTAGTGATGAGAGCATCTATGCTTTCATTGAAAATGAACCTTATAAGTCTAAGGAAATTATATCAATGGAAGATAACAAAATTCTGAAGGGCTTGACTCCTCTAGAAAGTTCATTTTCATCAAGTGATGTAGGAAACAAATAAAAACATAAATAACATGAGTTGAAAAGGAAAGTGGGTGAAACCATATCCTTGAACATTGGGACGCCCGACTGTCCAAAGAATGTTAAGATAGGTGCCCAATGTTCTGATGAAGAAAAATTGAAGTTCGTTGAGTTACTTGGTGAATTTCAAGATGTTTTTTCTTGGTCTTATGAGGATCTTCATGGTTTTGATATTGCTCTTACACAATATTCCATTCCTATAAAGGAGGGCATAAAATCGGTTAGGCAAAAAAAAGACCCATTAACCCTGCACTGAAAGCAACTATTCGAAAGGAGTTGGAAAAACTCTTGAAGGCTAGGACAATTTTCCCTATTAAGTATTCTAATTTGGTTCCTGTTCGGAAAGAAACTGGTCATATTATATTATGCGTTGATTTTGTGCATTAAATAGGGCCAGTATAAAAGACCATTTTCCTCTCCCTAATATGGAAATGATTTTGCAGCAAGTTGCAGGGTCATGGATGATGTCCTTACTTGACGGATTTTCTGTTTACAATCAGGTCAAGGTAAAAAGGACAGATAAATAAAAAACCACTTTCATTGCACGTTGGGGCACTTTCACTTATGAACGTATGAATTTTGGCTTATCTAATGTAGGTGTCACCTTCCAAAGAGCTATGCAAATAGATTTTGACAATTTGATCGAAAAAATTATTCAGATTTTATCTTGATGACTTAATTGTGTATTCTAAAAATTGATTAGATCATTTCGGTCATCTTAGAAAGATTCTCGTGCGATGCAGGAAATTATGCATTTCTTTAAATCCTTCTAATTCTATCTTCAGTGTTACCAAGGGAAAACTCCTTCGGCACATTGTCTCTTATTCAGGAATAAGCATATATCCCGAAAGGATTTTTGCTATCCTAAATCTTCCTACTCCTACATCCAAAAAGGAGGTTCAAGCCTTTATGGGTGTTATCAACTTTGTCTGTAGGTTTGTTACTGATTTTGTTGTAATGGTCAAACCAATTCACAATATTCTTAAGCAATATCGCTTCTTTTATTGGACGGATGATGTCGAAAATGATTTAGTAGGGATCAAGAAGGTAATCAGTTCCACACCAGTTTTGGCGAAGCCATATTTTGAGAAAGAATTTATGATATATACTAATGCTACATTGGAAGCAGATTCTACTATCCTTATGCAATATGATGACCAAGTTAATGAAAAACAAGTGGCTTACATGATTCAAAGCTTGTCAAATGATGAGTTTAGATATTCTTATAATGAAAAGCATGCTTTCGCTCTTGTTAAAGCTGTCAAAAAGTTTCGCTACTTCATCTTAGGTAAGCACACGCTGGTAAAAGTCCCTTTACCTGCTGTCAAGTTTTTACTCTCACAAACTTATCTTTCAAGGAAGCTTGCACACCGGCTTGCAAATATCCAGGAGCATGATCTAACCATCATGACTTCTAAGACTATCAAGGGACGTGACTTATCCTTTCACTTAGCTCATCATGCTAAAACAAATGAAGAAATTGATGAACAAGATAGCTCTCTATCAGCACTATTTTACATTGATAATCAAATCCTTCATGTATCTGAACATCCTTGGTATAGAAATCTAGTTTATTACTTGCAAAATCAAAGATGTCCAGATAACTTAGATACCCATCAAAGAAGAAGGCTTTGTCTTGAATCTTCTAGATACGTCATTATAGGAGACTTCTTGTTTAAGAGATTTGTCGATGGTATGTTACTTCGTTGTGTGAACAATGAGGAAGCACAAAAAATGTTACAAGAGACTCATGGATCTTCAAATTTTGTTATTCATGTAGGAGGTCACTTTTCTGCTAAAGCTACTGCTTTTAATATTATCAAGAAAGGATATTATTGGCCTTCAATCTTTCATGATTCTTATATTTTTTCAAGATCTTGTGACAAGTACCAGAAGTTTGCTGGGAAAGAACATATTTCTACTATGCCTTTACAACCTGTCTTCCTTGAATTTCATTTTTCAAAATGAGGTTTGGACTGTATTGGTTCTATTAATCCTCCATCTTCAGCAGGTCAAGTTTTTATCTTGACATCCACAAACTATTTTACGAAATGGACTGAAGTTGTCCCACTTAAGAATTTGTGGGATGAGCAGGTGATTTCTTTCCTTGAGACTAATAATTTTTCCATATTTGGTCTTCCTTTGTAAATTATTACAGACAATGGTCCAGGTTTTATTTTTGCGAAGTTGACCCAGTTTTTAGCTAAATTGGGGGTTAAACATTTTACCTCATCACCTTATTATCCCCAAGGAAATGGGCGGGTTGAGTCTACAAACAAGAATCTGGTTAGAATTATCAAGAGGCTCATTGAATATAAGCCTCATCAATGGCACACTCTCCTCACTTATTCCCTTTGGGTAGATCGCACTACCACCAAGGTGAGCATTGCTTGCACTCCTTCCCAGCTTGTTTATGGTCAAGAATCCATTATGCCTACCAAGCTAGAACTTTCTTCTCTAAGGCCGATGGTACAGGTTGAAGAATTAAATTATTCTGATATATCTCAAAGAATGAATGCACTCTTGGATTTAGAGGAGTAAAGGACATTTTCCTTGGATAAGATAAAGAGAAGACAACAAATTGTTAAAAGATATTTCAATAAAAATGTCAAAGTTGTCAAATTTAAGGTTAATGAGAAGGTATTGTTGTGGGATTCGGCTCATGCTGCTAGAGGAAGGCATTCAAAGTTCCAAAAGTTATGGTTGGGTCCTTTTGAGATCGCTTTTGTCCTGGGCACAAATTCCTATATCCTAAAGGACTTACAAGAGCGATTGTTTTCTATAGCATCAACGGTTCCCACTTAAAGCACTATGTGGAACCAACTTGAAAGTGTAAATGTTGTATGGAAATTTTTCCATATTATAGTTTGTTTTACTTGATTTGATTTTACATCGTTGTTATTTTACATTTATGTTATTTCAATTCTGCTATTTTATTTCTTTTATTGACTTCCTTTCTTGTCAAAATAAAATGTTGGATCAGTTTTGCCACAGCGACGCTATCCTACAAAGTATTGTTAATTAATAAAAATCAGGTTACACAGTTGTCATGGTGTTTCCCCTTGAAAGCATCCTTGAAATTGTTATCTTCTTCAACTATTGTTATATAAGATAGTTGGTTTTATCCCTTTTCTGCTTTCCCTTTCATTCATCTTCTCCAAGATTCAAGACAGCACACCAGAAATTTTTTCTCCTTGAAGTCAGGAATGATTTTGCTATGACTAATCAAATGATTATGCATAAAGGGATAAACCCCCTCATACTTAACACTTTCCATGAGTTATTTCCAAAATCCCAGTCATTTTACCCTTAAAACCACTCACTTCCCCCTGTTGCATAATTATTTTGATGCCTATCTTCTATCATGTTCATTGGTTATTGGTTTAAAAGAAAATGGCGATCATCTTGGATTTTATTTTGGTTCGTTGTGAAAAATGATTTCAATAGTCCAACAAGCTTTGAGTTTTATTCACGCTGGGTTTTACCACCAGTCTGGGTATCAGTTGTTGTCACCCCTTTTTCATCTCAGTCGTTGTTATGATTCATTTCCCAGGTTGCAATGCAACTGTCGATAGTGGTATGGTTCTTTCTTTGTTTGGTTGTGCCCTGAAATATTGTTTGTTATGGCTTTTCCTACTGTCACTATTGTCGAAAGCATTCCACAGTCCAATCTTTTTTTTCCCAGAATATTAAATGGAGGCCTCTGTATGTATCGAATGGCCATGAGTTGTGCTCTGAAATTCTTTTCACAAGAGTTTTTAACATTTTCTCCTCTAATATTTGTTATAGTGGTCTACTGTTATGTTTGTGAGCCTCACTGTCAATTATATTTCGAAGGTTATAGACCTCCTGTGTGTTTGGAAGAAACATGGTCTCTCTGTGTCTTTGAGGAATCTTCATTATTAAATCAACCCTCGTTTCCTCTCTACAATAAATTTTTAAGAGGCATCTGTGTGTGCCTGGTTTATTGAGCTCGAATTTATTTGTTTCTACTCGGGCATTCTCTTTATGGCTCTGTCAAGATTTTGGGGTTATAAGTTAGACAATTGTGGTGATTTCAAAGGAGCACGGCTCCCTGTTCTTCTAGGATTATACTTGTTTACTTGTGGTTACTTCTCGGTGATAAATTATTTTAGGAGGTAAAAAGATTATGAGCTCTCTATGTTTTCAAAGATTAAGCAGACTTTCGTTACCTCTCTGCAATAAAATTATAAAGAACCCGACTTGGTTCTATTGAGCCCAACTTGATTTTATTTTTCCTCTGGCACCTTTTGGGTTTTGTCAAGATTTTGGTTTACCAATTTAATGATTGTGGTAATTATAAAAAGGTCACAGGCTCTCTGACTTCAAGACCATTTCTTGATCGAGTCTTTGTATTTCCTCTCTATGATAAATTTGTTTAAACAAAAAAAAAAGTATGGGTTACCTACATCCCAAGAGTTTTCCTTTTGGTCGATTGTGTTCTTTCCACTCATTACTGTGTTAAATCCTAGCATGATCACAATTCCATTAATTTTAAAAGGCACATGTGTGTCTGATTGGTTCATCAAACATGATCTTACTCCCTGTCAAGTTTAAAGGAGACACGTGTGTTTCGATATGGTCCTGTTCTCTTCGCACATTATATGGCTCTGTCTTTATTGAGTATTTCATTTAAAGGGAATTTTGTACATGCTAATGTACATGTGGATATCAAGCCCAATTTTATATGTTTTTTGTTAAAAGTTATTGTCAGATCAAGATTGTTGTTGATGATTATATTATTGTTGACATGTCTGTGATTAAATCGGCCTTGGTTATTCTTGATGGAAACGGATTGTGTCAGTCAATATTGGATGTCGACTATTGGTAATTAATGTTGGGTCTATTATTATTTGATTTCAAGAATTGAACGTTGGATATGGATAATTGGAATTGATGTGCATATTATGTTTGTTTTAAAAGGAAAAGGTCATCATTAAAACATACAAGATTGTAGCTCGAATGGTTATGATGTGACTATGGAATTGGAAATGATAATTGCATGGTTATTGTATAGGATCCAGAGATTGATATAATTGAAGAATTATGGGAAATTGAATTGTTTTTGTTTATTGAAGACAACAAGCAATATGTATGCAATTAAGGAACAGTTGAATGTTTTGGGTCTTGGAAGTGGATGCTTTTGGATTATAATTGAAACATAGTTATGATTGATGATTGATTTAATTTATTTGTATGAATAGTATCCATATTATTCCCTCTCATATTCTCACTTTTTCGCTAATTATAATCCCATCATGATCCCAATTTCATTTTTACACGCCCTATTCAATAAAATTAAATTAAAAATGTGTATGACAGTGATAAAAAATGGCACAGAGATAGATGGAAGCTGATATATTTTGATATTGTTTGCACAATCAGTTATTTAATGAATTTTCGAGCAGTACTCGTGTTCTTACTCCATGTCATAATATCACTTTTTTTCTTATTACAATCCCCCCATATATCCCATGAACCATATTTCACCCCCTGCTCATTTGCAAATTATTGAATAAATTTTATGGATTGGATTGCATAGGTCTTATGTTAATTTATCAACCAAGTTTTGTTTCATATAAAGAGAATGTCATATATGGCATGTTAAGATCTAGTTTCTAATAATTTTTGCATACAAGATGAGCTTCTTCAGTAGAGGCAATCATGGACGAAACAATAGGGAAAGATGTAACTTGAACAGAGGGCCTAGAAGGCCCAGATTCTCAATTCATTTCGATGTCGATCCTGAGGAGTTGAACCATATTTTTCAAGATGGGTTTTTAAATTGGATTCGGAAAGGGATAATTCATCCTAGACCAAAGAGGCCTCACTTCCATCCCCAAAATGTTCCTAGTATCCATGTGCCTCCCCATGTATCTTTTCAACCTAAAGTTCCTAAGAATGATGGATGGCAGGAGATTGTTTACCCAGTATTCCCGCACCATCATGGCTGACCAAACTTGTCATTACCTCCTCCTCCTCCACCTGTAAACCCAAATTCTCAAATTCCCCCTGCACACTCACATGTACATTCCTCCCATGCAAGTAAACGACTCAAAATCGAGGCCCACCATGTGGGCCCACCATGTGCATGACAAAGGTAAATTTGTTGTTGATCCCTCCTCTCCTTAAAGTGACTCAGCCAAGTCAGTGTCCTTCCTTATGCACTTGATGGACGACTGCTCACATGTCATTAGTGAGATCAAGCCTCAAGGTTCCACCCAACCTAAGGTTGTTTCTCGAAAGTCCAAAGGGGACAGCAGTGACAAAGGAATAATTGCCTCTCAAAGTGGAAAATATGGATTTTGATTGATGTGTTTATAATTGATTTGTTGAGGATAGTGGACTGCAGAAATTTTTGGACAGCAAACTATTTTTTGGGATATTGTGGATATTTACATGTTTTGGATATAATTTGAAATATTTCGGATATTTAATTTTCAAATTGTGGAAATAATTATGGGAGCCACAAGGAGGAATGTGTTTAATTGGTTTTCTAATTATGTTTATTTTTTTTAAGAAATAAAAGGGAGTCACAATGGGTCCCACCTACTTAGTTATTATTTAATAAAAATACCCTTAATTATTATTATTATTACTTCCCCTAAACTAAAACTGGTTAAGTTTTAATTAACTTAACTAAACAAGGTAGTTGAACTACTTCAACTAATTTGGAATGCATAAAATTCAAATGAGAAGGAAGAACAAGGGGAGAAGAAAATGAGAAAATATACTAAGGTTTTCTCTTGAGTTTTATTGAGATAGTTCAGATTTCATTCATTCTTCAATTCATTAAAGGATTAATTCTCTTTTTAACAGCAGGGTCATATTGTAGACAACAAGGTTCAAAGTTGAACCATATCATTCATATGCTTGTTTCAAAGGTGTTAATCTATCTTGATAGTCTATGTAGACTTGTATGTTTATGAATTGAATTTCATGACTGATAAAGGATATTGTGCAGAGTCAAGTGGGCAACAGTCTGTGGAAAACTGATCCAGATTTTAAAGTTTAGTTTTTACTTCTTGTCAGAGTCCTTTTGTATGGTTTTCATCGGGGATATCTAAGTTTGACCTTGGTCCATGCCCCATAGGGATTTATGTAAAGAGAAAGATATTTTTGATTCCTTGGAATGAAAGAAAGTGATTTTTATTTTGTCTCATTTGTGTTAATCGGTGACTTGGTTATTTTTGTTTTTGATCTCCACATTTACTTTATGCAATCTGCATATGTTCATAAAATTTTATAAAAATGTCATATTTTGCAACAATCGTTTTACTTAAAAA
>JASDQU010502200.1:71001-84510 GCA_032191745.1 Picea mariana | reverse complement strand
TCACCTTGTCCCTCCAAAGTGACTTTCATTTTATTAATATTTAATTAATTAATTAATTAAATCACTTTAATTAATTAATTAACCTTTTTACCTTTGAAAAGCTCCTTATCTCTCCTTGTGGCTTCCCTAGCCATTGAAAGTCACTTCTAGCCATCCCATCCTGTAGTGTTGCTCCTTCCGATTCCAATGAGCTATTACATTGAGAGGTTCCGCCAAGTAATGTGCCCAAAATGACCTCTTTAGTGAATCCCATTGACTTATAGCTCAAAATAGTCAAAATCATGGAAATCGTAAAAATGCAACGAAACCAAAGCCAACCTATGTGGAATGGCTCATAATGATGGAATATGATCATCAATGCAAGCTGGACCCCATAATGCCTCTCAAATACCCCTATAATCGCTCTAGCATCCATCTGGCTACTTTGGTCATCATAAATCTCTGCCCTGTGATGATGTCCCAAAGTGGGGACATTACAGGAGAAGCCCTTGGAGGAATGGTGAATGGAAGTTAGTTGAAACTCTATAGAGACGGCCGACAATATGCACAGTAATATGGGTTGCACCAGACAACATGTATCATAGTATTTGTATTATAGTAGGAAGGAAAAACACAAAAAAACAAATATAAAGTAGAAAAAGGAAGAAAATCAAATAAACACTAGATATAGAAAAGGGAAAATGCTATAGAGTACAAGGCATAAGACATTGTGTAGAAGGAAATATTATTGCGCAACAGGATAGAGTTATGCCAATTAAGAAAATATAACACAGAAGAAAAATATTGTGAAGCAGCAGATGTCTTGCATAGTTTGGCACTGATAAGAACGTTAAAAGCATTAAATCACAGAAACAATGGCTACACAAGGGTAATGATAGGTCATAAAGACACCGTATAATCTTAAATGGTAAAATTTGTCGAAAATCACAAGGGATTGGCAGTACGAGGAAAAAAATCACCCAACGGATTTAGAAATAAAGTTGCATTTATTTAACCACTCATCAACCATGTTGGCAGATTGGACAAGGGAGTTAAGGTGTGAAGAGACATGAACAGTTGGAAAGGAGGCACAAAAATAGTCGAGGGTCGCTAAGCGTAAATCATTGTTCGTAAGAGTTGCATGCAAGTGTGAGTGAACCAGAGTGAACCCGAGTGATTCAAATATGAACTACAGCTACAACAAAACAGCCACAAAGAAAGTAAAGTAATTTGTCACACAATACAATGGCCCTTCAAAAAGTTGGAGTGCCATCAGCAGTGACACGAAAGCATTCAAAATGACCAGCAATTACACCAGAGGTTGAGGAAATACCCGGAGCTTCGGCTTCGTCTTCACAGGGAAGTTTCCACAGGGATTATGTCCCACCAAGGAAAGATAATTTGTCGCTAATCAAAGTACCAGTAGATGGGAAATACCCACTGGAAACATCACCAGTTCCACTTGGGGAAATAATTGAAGAAGACACGCTCGGTAAGGTTTTCACCCTCAAGTTCATGGATCAAAATATCACTAATGAACAGAAATTACCTGAGCTATCTATGGAAAAACACTTGTGTGATAAGAGTGTACCAGGCACATGAGCGATAGTAATGGAGACACAGGTGTGGGAAAACGGACTGGATAAGTCAATCATACTGAACCTGATGGAGATCCCACACTTCGGATGCAGTCTAGAAATTAATGCTTGTGTGATGTTACTGCTCAGTTGTATCCATGGGGGGAAATTGTGTCTTGACCCCCCAGTGTCAATTGATACAACGTTGATTGCATGGATCACCGAGCTACCGAAAATCGACGAGGATCCAACCATTTTGTTCAACAAGGAAGGGGAGAGATCCCTATCAAAAGCAATGAAGGAAAATGTCCACACTTTAAAGGGGGAAATGGGATTGGATGTTACAAACATCAATGATGATAGTGTTCAGTTTGAAACGTAGGTATTGGCCTACAAATTACTACACAAGTGCCAAAAATATGAAGTATCAGCTGCAATGATAGCAGCTGCAGAAAAGTGTTCAGAAGGGGTCCAGATAAACTGGGCTACCTTCTTGGTGAACTAATTTTTGCAAGACTATACCGAGGCCCAAGAGAAGGGTACAAAATTTCACTATGCATGGATTTTGATTTTGATTGCACTGGTTGGATGGAAGGATCGAGGATATTATCAACGAATGGAGACATCCAGCAGAGGTAATATGGTCGGGCGGTATGCCAACTTGTGGCATACGATGAACAAAAGGAGGTATTAGGAAAATAATGTCACATTCTTCGTATACTTTGATAATATCAGGTACCTAATCGAATATATGTCTTGCATTTCATCCGAGAAAATGGAAACCTACAAAGACATTACGCAATTCAAATCAGGCATACACCACATGTATGTGCATGCAAAGAAGGACCCGATGCACCAGTTGTTTCCAACCAACTATAGTTTGACATCGAAAGATGTATTCCTAATCGTGAATAATTGGGAAGATGGGTGGGAAACCCTATCAGAGAAAATGGGGCACTTGGAAGATGAAGAAGAGAAGGATAAGAGTGATGGAGAACCGAATGAGGAGTAGGGAAATGACCAGAACAATGGCATAGGAGATACGTACAGCCCATGAACAACAGAAGCCCAGCAGACATTCCCTATGGCAGGAGCAAAATAAAAGGATAAGGGGACAGAGCCAGTAGGAGGGTTGCGCAAGAAGACTAAAGCGCACAGGGAAACCCTAGTTTATACTTTGACCAATGATGGCATGGATTGCATCGGCTACCAAGTACGAGACATCGGGGAGGAATTCATTGAGGAAGCAACCAGGAAGCAAGAAGAGTATCAACAAAGAGTGCAGGATCAGTTGGCAGGACTCCAGTAGCTCTTAGCAGCAGCCAGCATAAAAAAATAATGCAGGACCGAGGGAGGACTTTCCATAATTCCAAGGAACGAAGTTGATAGTGTGCATCCAATCTTAACCCAACTAGCATCCAGGAACAGAAGACTCCAAATTGATATGGACGCACTTGAATGTCCAACGATCGAATTACAATAATAGGTGAACACGCTAGGACACATGAACATAGTGGTATCAATGATGCCAATACAAATATTACAAGAATTGAAAATAGGCATGTTGCAATAGATTAATAGTCGAGGAGATGAAGCACACCAGGAGTTGATGAAAATAGTGGACGAAAGGGCTCAATTGCAACAACAATATGACGCTTCGCTCTAGTAGAATAAGGAATTTGAAGGCCAAGTGGAGGAAGTAATGAAAGAAAAAATGAGGTTGAGGAAAGGGTAAAGAAATCCCTCAAGGAAAAGGATGAAGTTGAAAGTATAGCGCAGAAAACACAAGCAGTCATCCAGAAATTATACAAGGTCATTCTGGAAGTCTCGATAGTTGTAGAAGCTACTATGGAATAACAAGTATTGAAGATCGGAAAAGTAATCAAAGGATTTCGATCGTATAGAAGACCTACAATTGCGTAGTACACCAGGCACGCCACCATAAGTAAGAGTAGGAAGGGAGAGAACAGCGATGACAGCAATCGCCAAAATCAAGAAGGTGGAGGAAGAGTGCACCAAAATTTGTGAGGAGAGCACGCAGATCTAGACTGAATTAGTGGAATATCTTGAGATGAAGGTTGTGGAGGCCAAATTAAGACAAGCACGGGAAAAGGCCCAACAAGCTTCAAAGAAAATAACTACACTTCCACCAGTTGAACGTATGACAACCATTCTGGCTTAGAGGCAGTCATACATAGAAGTGGAGAAGATGAAGGATCAGCAGAAGATCCTTCAACAGTGTTTAGGGCCACTGCAGGAAGAAGCAATGAGGGTGATAGGTGAATTATCCACTGCATAGGGCAAGGTAAAACAAGCAGCTCGGGAAGTAGAAGAGAAACTTACATCCTTGACTGCACAGGGGGGTGAAGAGATCGTAGTAACAGAGGTAGATATACTCAAAGAAGTGGAGGTATATAAGGCAGCCTCTCAAAAGTTCATTGCGGCATGGGAGAGCATGCCACGGGCCTTAGTGGCTCGGGACGAGCCACAAGTGAGTGTTGGGGCATGTTGGACAGGAATTTTTTGGATACAATTTTGATAAAAATCCTAAGTGTAGAAGAAGTGTGCGGAAGAAGAATAAATAATAGGGAGTGTGCAGTCGAGGCGCATCTAGGAGGACAGTGCACAGTTGAGGCGTATCCAAGAGGACAGTGCGTAGAAAGAGGAATAAAGCAGAGAGAAGAATAAATTTAGAGAAGAAAGAAGACGAAAATGAAGGATGAAAGCCTAACATTCCATATATAGAAAGACACGTAAAAGCAGAAAGAATAGAATTCAAAGTGAAAAAGAAGCATGCAGACGGAAAAGAAGGTGAAAGCAGCCTAAACAACCAGTTAACTAGAGTACTAATGCATTGTAATAGGGCTTTGGGGATGAACAAAGTAGGATTTTAAGCCCTATATTTTATGTATAAATATGTAATGGGTTGGGAGAATAAGGGTTCTCTTCTGGTTAGTTCTTCATTGTTGAGCTCTCTACTAGCTATTGTTATGGTTTTGTTCTCTTCTGTTGAAGATAGGAATCTATGTCTAAATGCTAAGGAGATGATGCAGAGAGAGAGAGGCGTGCATTGTAGACTGGCTAGGCTAGGAGAGAAGAGAAAGATAACCATGATGTATCTCTGTAAGCGCAGTGCGAAAGCCTAAGAAATTACCAAACGCATAATAAAGAAATCAGTTGTTGTGGACGTATCCCAAAGTTGGGTGAACCACATTAAATGATGTGTTGAATGTATTTTGTGTGATTGTTTTATGGAATCTATTCGGATGCATATTAGAGTAAATTTGTCTTATGTGTAATCATGGCACAACGGTTATGAATGTTATAGTAATAAGTTTATGCAGTGATCTAGAATATAATGATAATATGAGTCTGAGATCCACTAAGTAACTGAAGAAGAGAACTTGCAGCATAAAGAACACATAACTGATAATTATGAATGAAGAGAATAATAACCTCTCATTCCCTCACCATTGCAGAAACCTAGTTCTTGTAGTCCCAATAGATACCTCGGGTGAGACTTCATCTGCAAATGCAAGTGATGTCGAAAGGGCCAGTGTTTGAAGGGTTTTTTTGGTCAAATAATAACTTGAACCTAGGGTCTTACAACCGCGCACAGCACCAACAAGTACCTTTTCCAATTTTTATCATCCTGGGGTCTTGAATTGATCCAATATTTCCTTGAATGTACTCACCAGGTTTTACTATCTCTTTTTTATTTTTACACATGTCATGTCATTCAAAGATCTACTCTAATGAGATGAGTCCTTTGGGAAAATGGTTTTATTTGGGATCCGACCCTTCCGGATATTTATTCCCATGTTCCTTCCAATCAACTTAGAAGTTTGAAAACTCTTGTAAGTTGTTCATAAATATCAATATCTATTTGTCATCATTGAAGACCTATCAATGCTCAAATTTATCTATAATCGATCGCCTAAAAATCACTTCCATCTTACCTTGACCATTCAATAACTCATTTGAAGGGTGAAACGTTGAATTCGAAACTACTAAAACATATGCCTTGATGTTTGTTTCTCTTGCAACTTCTTCAAGGGATAAAGCATCAAATAATTCCACAGTATTCCAGATTTCATTTATGTATCTTTTTAACCGATCATTCTTGCATGCAAACTTATTTTTAACTTGTAGAATTGGTAAGTTAGAATCACCTTTAATCTTCAGAATTTTAATTCCCATATCCTTGGCAATTTCTAGTCCCAATAAAAGTGCTTCATATTCTGTTACATTGTTGGGTTCCTCAAACTCCAATCTATAAGAAAATTTGAATGAATGTCTGGTTGGATAAGTAATAACTATGCCTACCCCAGTTCTTGACTTTGAATGTGCTCCATCAAAATTCATCTTCCAAATATCATCAACTATTTATTCCTTAAACTTTTCCTTAATAGGTGCTAAAGAGTTGGACAACACTGAATAGTTTCCCAAATCCGCCATCTCATAAACTAGCTCATTCATAGGGTCATGAGGATCTTCCACATGGTACTTCTTTTTGTGTTCCTTGTTAAGTCTTACAAATGTGTTCTCACAAGTTGGGATGGTAGCATATGATAAATCAATTTGAAGGCTACCCCCCAAGATTTCAACCCATTTCCTAGACAAGAGCATATCCCATGCATATGGCACATCAATAACAACTACATCCATCAATATTGTAATATTTGGATAGACTGTTAACCATACTTGAAGATCCTTAATTATCTCATGGGCCTTGATCTCTCTTGAATCCATTGCACAAGCATTATGGTATGTTCTTGAGATCTTTAAGTTAAATTGCTCCATGACTTTCTAAGTCATGACATTAAATGAGGCCCGTGAATCCAACATATAGTTATGAAGAACAAGATCATTAACCAAAAAGGACATGAAAAAGAGTTGGTGACTTCCATTCCCTGTACTCTGGTCCATATCTTGCAAGATGGCAGGGGCATCTTCACTTATTTCCTTGTGTTTTTCAACATTTTTCTCTTTGGGACCCTCGATGGCTCTTAGCAATTTTTCTTTTTGAGAGGGTATTTTTATAAGTTCTACTACCAGAACAAGGACTTTAGCATTGGATATCCAACCACCCAAGTCAATATTTAACTCTGATGTTGAAGGAGTAATTTCTTTGGGAATGTTTTGATATGACTTAGTTGGATTTTCATTCCCTTTCATTTGATAAGTTTCTCCTTTATACTTCATGATCTCAAGGATTTTCTCTAGTGTGGGTTTTCCACCATACAACTTGGTTACATTGTCCACATCCACACTTATTTCTTTTATTTGAATCCAATAATCCATTGATATGGAATGAGTCTTGCCCACTACATTGATATAATCAAAAAACCCCACATAATTGTTCACATCTGAAGGTCCTTCCTCATTAATTTAATGGAATCTAGGAAAAGTGGATTCTTCATGGAAATATTTGCATGCCCTACAAAAATTGGGAGCCTCGTGCTCAACCAAATTTGTAGATTCTAGTTAATTAGGAGGCCTTTGATCTTGGTAAGGCCCCTTCCATTTCCATCTCTCATTTGTCTTAAGTTGAAATCTATTCCCATGTAATATTTCCATTTGGATCAAATGATTTTTCATAGTTTTTTTGCCTAATCCACACCTCGGGTCATGTGCAATAAATATTCAATCCATTGGGTGTGTCCTTGAGGGAAAGTATCGATTCGGGTAGCTATCACCTGACACGCAACACCTTCGTCTAGGATAAATCCTAGCAAAGGAAAAGGGGGCAGTCCCTTGATATGGATTTAGAAGTGGAACGAACTGATTAAAATATTGAATACAATAAACACAGAGATATGAAGAACAACACAGATATCCAGTGAACAATATCTTCTATTGAATTAATGAAATAGGTTGAAACTGTAAAACTATATAACTGAAACACTTGCTCAAATGGTGGTAGTTATCTCTAAGGAGAGATGTTGCTACTACACGCAAATTTCTGAGAAGAATCATTACAATGAGGCTCCAGAGACCTTTTTGATATTATTCATGAATTCCAAAACCCTAGACATCCAAAAACCTATCCCTAAGAGGTGAAATGCCAAAATTCATGTGGGCCCCTATGGGTAAGTCTGTACCTCAACTTCTCAGGGTCGTAAATTTTGCATACAACCTTCGTTGTAGGCGCATGATAGCCCATTGGAAAGGTATTTTAGAGAAATACACATTGCACCATCAAACTTTGACTCTGTCTACAATTTGACTGTAGACAAAATGGCCCTGGGAGTACAGCAAGATGTGTTGACATGAAAACATACAAAATAAGCCAATTGGATTAGGTGATAGGCCACCAGTATCCACCTAGAAGACGTGTAGGGATTCAGACAACCCCAAAAGTGTAGAACCCACAATTACAAAGAAGTACAGAAGAACGTGATGAACTAAAAACTGACAAAAGGATCCAGTTGGAATAGGTGGGTGGCCACCAATATCCACCTGGATCAATCCTCCCCCATTAGGAAGAAATGGTATCCATTGCGTTGAGTTCCCCCATCAGGTGAGGAAACTTCTGCTGGATTTGGCCCAGGGTGATCCACTTGACTTAGTGTAGGAGTTTCCCTACCTTGACAACCCGATAAAGTTGGATCCTTTGTTGGAAAGTTCCCTTGACCTATGTGTCCACTATCTGATCAATGGATGCATGTTCAATGCAGCTAGGGTTGAGCTCTGTTGGGTTCAGTTGTTTTGTGATCTTTGAGGTATCCAATAATGGTGGAAAATATGGCCAAAGGAGGTCCACATTGAACACTGGGTGCAAACCAAGGAATGGTAGTGTTGATCTCAAAAGCATTGTTACCCACAGCCTTAGTAATGGTGTAAGGACCATAGAGAAGTGGGCAGAGCTTCCGATTGGGCCCTGTAAAACGCTCCTTCTGCAAGTGTAACTAGAACTTGTCTCCAACCTAAAACTGGTGTGGTACCCTATGTTGATCATGGCGATGCTTGTACTTAGCATTGGATTTCTACAAAATCTCATGGACATGTTGGCGGATGTATTGAATCCGCTCAATGAATATGGTGGCTTTGTCGATCTCAGACTAAACATGGGAAGAGTATGTCTGTGTGGTTGCCAGAGGTAGTGCAACATCAATGGGACCCAAGTGTTGGAATCCCAGTCCCACCTAAAATGGGCTATGGTCTGTGGAGCTATGAAGAGCCCTGTTGTAACTGTGATGAACATATGGGAGACTCTCATCCCATGTACGTGGATTCTTAGAGTTGTACATGTGCAGTATGTGCACAATCATCTGATTGACGACCTATGTTTGGTCATCTGTTTGGGGGTGGAAAGCAGTGGATTTAGTGAGCTTGGTGTCTAATGGTGACCAGAGACTCAACCAAAATGTGTTGAGGAACATGTTGTCCCGATCGAAGATGATGTTATGTGGTATCCCAAAATGGACCCACACTCGTTCGAAGAAGAGTTGGCAGTATCTCCCGATGTGATGTTCTTCTTACATGCTGTGAGGATGCCCATCTTCGAAAACCGATCGATGACCACAAATACATAATCATTTTCGTTCTTAGTAGATGGAAGACCAGACATGNTATTTGTGGTCATCGATCGGTTTTCGAAGACCACAAATACATAATCATTTTCGTTCTTAGTAGATGGAAGACCAGACATGTAATCCATCGAGATGGATTCCCAAGGCTTCTCAGGGGTTGTAAGAGGGGTGTATAAGCCATTATTCTTGATGGTTGGATTGGAAATGGCACAGGAAGTACAAGATCTGATATACTTGTTGACGTCCTGTCAAAGTTTTGGCCAGTAAAAATGTTTCTGGAGAATGACCACAATTTTCTCCACGCCAAAATGTTCTACCACTCGACTGTAGTGGGATTCCCAAATCATCTTTGCAAAATCGCTTGCAGGAACACAGAGATGGAACGGATGGCATAGCATCTCATATTGAATGTGAAAATCGGTGACAGTCACACCTGTACCTAAGAGTTGATAGGTGGTGGCTAAGTTCGGATCTTGTTGATAAAGTTGGGGCCACTCAAATTCCTCATTTCCATAAGAATGGAGTACAGTGTTGAGTGTAGCCATGGGAGCTCGACTGAGGAATTTAATGACACGATTTGTGCTCCATGTCTTATACTTGATGTTGGGATGGAACTGTTGCAGGTAGGTGGACCACTTCTTATGGCGTTCATTCTACAACTTCCCTTGTGTCTGTATGAACTGTAGAGGCTTGTGAATCAGTGTGCATGATCGTCTCCTTTCCGAGAATGTATTGTTTCCATTGACGACAAGATTTTACAATGGAATACATTTCCTTGTCATAGGTGGGGTATTTTCATATAGTATCTTAGAGTGTCTCACTATGGTATGCCATCGAATGACCATGTTGAGTGAGAATTGCGCCTACAGCATAGTCAGATGCATCAGTCTCAATCTCGAATGATTGTTGCAGATCAGGAAATGAGATTACTGGAGTTGAGCACAAGCGATGCTTCATATCATCAAATTTTCATTGTTGTTCGTTCCCCCACACAAACTTTGCCCTTCCACCGCCCTTGGTCACGTGGTTGAGGGCCCATGCAATATGGGAGAATCCCAACACAAACCGTTGGTAGAAATTGGCTAGTCCTAAGAAGATTTGAAGCTCGGTTAGTGTGGTTGGGGTTGGCCAGTCATGGATGACTTGGATATTAGCGGGATCAACATGTACCCCATGATCATCAAGAATGTAGCCCAAGTATTGGACCATGTTCATGCCAAAGGAACATTTTTCCAAGTTGGCATATAGTCGGTGTTGCAGCAGAGTCCTCAAAACCTGTTGAATATGTCGCATGTGCTCCTCCCAAGTTTTGTTGAAGATGAGGATTTCATCCAAATATACCACCACAAAAGAGTTGGTGAAGATTCTCAACACATCATCCATGAACCTCGTGAAAGTGGTTGGTGCATTTTTTAGGCCAAAGGGCATGACCAACCATTCGAGGAGACCTTCTTTAGATTTGAAAGTTTTCTTCCAGACATCAGTTGGCTTAATGGGAACCTGGTGGTAGCCAGACTTTAGGTCAATATTGCTGAAGAACTTTACCCCCTTGAGTTGGTCAAGAAGGCCATCAATCCTATGAATTGGGTACTGGTTTTTTACTATGATTTTGTTTAATGCTCTATAATCAATGCAGAGTCGCCAAGTCTCATCCTTCTTCTGCACCAGTACAATCAGGTTGTCTCAAGGGGAGGAGTTGGGTCTAATATCCCCCTTTTGAATAAGCTCTTGGATCTGATGCTTGATTTCAGCAATTTCCATCAGCAAGCGACGATAGATTGGTCCATTAGGAAGAGGTGCACCGAGGGTTAGACCAATTGGATGCTTCACTTGGCAGTGCATCGGTACCCCGGTGGGTGAGGAGAAGATGTCTATGTACTCTTCCACNCCACAATACCATCCACTTGCTTCTACTGCAAAGAGAGGCTCTGTGTAGAGGTCACGGATGTGGCGGCGACCTTCTTCTTACTATGAGCACGGATCACAAAGAAGACGAACTTCCTGGTCTATGAAATGACCTTAATTCATTTCTTAGCAAAGATTAAAGAAATAGAAGTAGGCGGCACTACCTCTGGTATCCTGTACAATTGTCTACCCAAAGTAATAATAACATTGCGGGGTCTAGACTCATATACAACATGATGCTTCCACAAATATGGTTGTCCTAAAATAACATCACAAACTTCAAGGGGAGAAATATCACACAATACCTCATCTTTGAAGGGCTTGATGTCATAGGACAGACGACACTATTGGTTGACACGGAGATCTCTTCAAGCCAGTCGATGGTGTAGGGTTGCAAGTGTGGTGTCGTCAGTAGGTCCAGTTGCTTGATGACATATGCTGAGATCAAGTTCTTCTTACTGCCGCTATCGACAATGAATTGAAGTGGAGTCCCCTTTACCCACATATGTGAGTGAAAGAGGCGTTCCCCTTCCTTTGGTTCTTCTGGTTTTCTTCGCTGGAATTTGGTGTTAGTGACAGTGGCACTAGGTTTAGTATCAATAATCTGCTTCCCTCCTTCTAGATTTGATTTAGAATCAGAATCGGCCTCTAACTCCGAAGTCTTCAGCTCGGCCACGAGTGACTGCTTGGAGCAGCATTCTTTAGTGTTGTTCCAAGGTCTTTTATGGTATTTACACCATTTTCGTGTGTCCTTCTTCGTCTTCTCATTTCCCTTCTTGTGTTGCGGCTTGGACTGGTTATCCTGAGAGTGGCCATCTTTTCTTTGTCCCTTGCTATGTGGGTTAGGGTCTCATTTGCCCTGCTTCGGCTGTGAGGAGTTTGCAGATCCAAAATCTTGTCTCTTCTACTTAAATTTATGCTCGATCTTGACAGCATATCTATAGGCTATACCCAATGAGGTGATGTCCAGAAACTCCATTTCTATTTGAATGTATCTATGAAAATAGTCACGGTATTTAAGCACCATATTTCGCTCAGAATATTTGATACCCAACTTGGTGCTCAGGGTATGGAAAATATTGGTAAAATCTGGTATTATCTGGTCCCTTTCTTGACGCAGGGTGGTCCATCTGGTGTACTAGTCCTCGTAGCTTCCAACATGGTAGTATTGTTCTTTAATGGCATCCCAGAAAGAATCCCATGTCAGGGAAACCACAAATATTGTAGATTCCTCTATGGCCCTTTGCTCAGAGTAAGCTTCCCACCAGTCCTTAACATGGGGGACAGCCTTGTGGAGTGCAAAAATAATATTTTCCCTATCGAAAAATTATGAACCGAGAAATACCCTTCAAGCAGATTCGACCATTTATCTATTGCATCTGCATATATCAGTCCTTCAAATAATGGAATATCAAAATTTACCTGTACCTTGAAGGGGGTTACATGGTCGCTTGATGAAGATGTTTCTCTTATGGGTAGTTGTCGAAGGATCTACGCAAAGTTGTCCATCATTTCATTCATTTATCGCGCAAGGGTTTCCTCGAGAAACATTTTAAAAGGATCTCATGCTCCATCATCTTTATTTTCGTCTCCCATGGGTTGTTTTCGGGCTTGGGGTGCTCGATATTACAACAGCTCAATTGATTTGAGTCCCAACTTCTTGTACCCAGATCTTGTCGGGGACATGCACGAAGAAATATAAATGAAGAGCATATTGCTCTGACACCACTGATCCGGATTTAGGATCGGAACAAACTGATTAACAGACTGAATACAATAAACACATAGATATAAAGAACAACACAGATATCCAGTGAACAATATCGTTTATTGAATTAATGAAATAGGTTGAAACTGTAAAAATGCAGAACTAAAACACTTGCTCGAATGGTGGTAGTTATCTCTGAGAAGGGATGTGGTTTTTACACGCATATGTATGAGAAGAATCATTACAATGAGGCTCTAGGGGCCTTTTTGATATTACTCATGAATTCCAAAACCCTAAACATCCAAAAACCTAACCCTAGGAGGAGAAACGCCAAAAGTCATGTGGTACCTCAACTTCTCAGGGTCGTAAATTTTTCATACAACCTATGTTTTAGGAGCGTGATAGCCTGTTGGAAAGGTATTTTAGAGAACTACACATTACGCCATAAAAATTTAACTCTGTCTATAGTTTGATTGTGGCGAGCCAAAAAAAACATTGTTTAGGGATCCAAAATGTCCCTGGAAGTACAGCAAGATGTGTTGACATAAAAACATACAAAATAAGCCAGTTAGATTAGGTGAGAAGCCACCAGTATCCACCTGGAATATGTGTAGGGATTCAGGCATCCCTAGAAGTGTAGAACCCATAATTACAAACAAGTAGAAAGAACGTGTTGAACTAAAAACTGACAAAAGGAGCCAGTTGGAATAGTTGGGTGGCCACCAATATCCACCTGGATCATCCCTAATAAAAGAATCTAAGGCTTATTATAACTAAGCACAATATAAATCTAGGAGATAGTAAA
>JASDQU010502200.1:29272-52593 GCA_032191745.1 Picea mariana | reverse complement strand
CTGATCTCAGCAGATGTCATCAAGCAACTGGACCTACTGATGACACCACACCCATAACCCTACACCATCGACTGGCTTGAAGAGATCTCTGTGTCAACCAACAGTGCCGTCTGTCCTACGACATCAAGCCCTTCAAAGATGAGGTATTGTGTGATATTTCTCCCCTTGAATTTTGTGATGTTATTTTAGGACAAGAATATTTGTGGAAGTGTCATGTTGTATATGATTCTAGACCCCACAATGTTATTATTACTTTGGGTAGACAATTGTACAGGATACCAGAGGTAGCGTCGCCTACTGGTATTTCTTTAATCTTTTCTAAGCAATGAATTAAGGTCATTTCATAAACCGATAAGTTCATCTTCTTTGTGATCCGTGTTCATAGTAAGCAAAAGGTCACACCACATCCGTGACCTCTACATAGAGCCTCTCTTTGCAGCAGAAACAAGTGGATGGTATCGTGGAAGAGTACATAGACATCTTCTCCTCACCCACCGGGGTATCGACGCACTGCCAAGTGAAGCATCCAATTGATCTAACCCTCGGTGCACCTCTTTCTAATGGACTAGTCTATCATCACTTGCTGATGGAAAATGATGAAATCAAGCGTCAGATCTAAGAGCTTCTTCAAAAGGGGCATATTAGACCCAAATCCTGCCCATGAGACAACCCGATTGTACTGGTGTAGAAGAAGGATGAGACTTGGCGACTCTACATTGATTATAGAGCATTAAACAAAATGATAGTAAAAAACCAGTACCCAATTCACAGGATTGATGGCCTTCTTGACCAACTCAAGGGGGTAAAGTTCTTCAACAAGATTAACCTAAAGTCTGGCTACCACTAGGTTCCCATTGAGCCAACTGATGTCTGGAAGACAACTTTCAAATCTAAAGAAGGTCTCTTTGAATGGTTGGTCATGCCCATTGGCCTAACAAATGCACCAATCGATTTCACGAGGTTCATGGATGATGTGTTGAGACCCTTTACCAACTCTTTTGTGGTGGTATATTTGGATGACATCCTCATCTTCAACATAACTTGGGAGGAGCACATGCGACATTTTCAATAGGTTTTGAGCACTCTGCGACAACACTGACTATATGCCAACTTGGAAAAATGTTCCTTTGGCATGAACAGGGTCCAATACTTGGGCTACATTGTTGATGATCATGTGCTACATGTTGATCCCGCTAATATCCAAGTCATCCATGACTGGCCAACCCCGACCACACTAACCGAGCTTTGAATCTTCTTGGGACTAGCCAATTTCTACCAATGGTTGGTGTTGGGATTCTCCCATATTGCATGGGCCCTCAACCATGTGACCAAGGGTGGTGGAAGGGAAAATTTTGTGTGGGGGAATGAACAATAACGAGAATTTGATGATATGAAGCATCGCTTGTGCTCAACTCCAGTACTCTCGTTTTCTGATCTGGAACAATTGTTTGAGATTGAGACTGATGGATTTGACTATGCTGTAGGCACAATTCTCACTCAACACGGTCATTCGATGGCATACCATAGTGAGACACTCTAAGATACTATCTGAAAATACCCCACCTATGACAAGAAAATGTATTCCATTGTAAAATCTTGTCATCAATGGAAACAATACATTCTTGGAAAGGAGACAATCATCCACATTGATCACAAGCCTCTACAGTTCATACAGACACAAGGGAAGTTGCAGAATGAACGCCATAAGAAGTGGTCCATCTACCTGCAACAGTTCCATCTCAACATCAAGTATAAGACATGGAGCACAAATCGTGTCTTTGACTTCCATAGTCGAGCTCCCGTGGCTGCACTCAACACTGTACTCCATTCCTGTGGACATGAGGAATTTGAGTGGCTCCAACTTTATCAGCAAGATCCAAACTTAGCCACCACCTATCAATTCTTAAGTACAGGTGTGACTATCACTGATTTTCACATTCAGGACGAGATGTTATGCCATCTTTGCCATCTCTGTGTTCCTGCAAGAGAGTGTGAAAAGATGATTTGGGAATCCCACTACAATCGGGTGGTAGGACATTTTGGCGTGGAGAAAATTGTGGTCGTTCTCCAGAAACATTTTTGTTGGCCAAAAATTCTACAGGACGTCAACAAGTATAACAAATCTTGTACTTCCTGTGCCCTTTCCAATCCAACCATCAAGAAGCAAGGCTTATACACCCCTCTTCCAACCCATGAGAAGACTTGGGAATCCATCTCGATGGATTACATGTCTGGTCTTCCATCCACTAAGAACAAAAATGATTGTGTATTTGTGGTCATCGATTGGTTTTCGAAGATGGCCATCTTCACAGCATGTAAAAAGAACATCACATCAGGAGATACTGCCAAGCTCTTCCTCAAATGAGTGTGGGTCCATTTTGGGATACCACATACCATCATCTTCTATTGGGACAACATGTTCCTCAACACATTTTGGTCGAGTCTTTGGTCACTGTTGGACACCAAGCTCACTAAATCTACTGCTTTCCACCCCCAAATAGACAACCAAACATAGGTCGTCAATCAGATGATTGTGCACATACTGCACATGTACAACTCTAAGATTCCATGTACATGGGATGAGAGTCTCCCATATGTTCATCATAGTTACAATAAGGCTCTCCATAGATTCACCGACCATAGCCCATTTCAGGTGGGACTGAGATTCCAACACTTGGGTCCCATTGATGTTGCACTACCTCTAGCAACCACATAGACATACTCTTCCCATGTTCAGTTTGAGACCGACAAAGCCACCAAATTCATTGAGCAGATTCAATACATCCACCAACATGTCCATGAGATTTTGCAGAAATCCAGTGCTAAGTACAAGCATCGCCATGATCAACATAGGGTTCCACACCAGTTTCAAGTTGGAGACAAGTTCTAGTTACACTTGTAGAAGGAGCATTTTATAGGGCTCAATTAGAAGCTCCACCCACTTCTCTATGGTACTTACACCATTACTAAGGATGTGGGTAACAATGCTTTTGAGATCAACACTCCACCATTCCTTGGTTTTCACCCAGTGTTCAATGTGGACCTCCTTTGGCCATATTTTCCACCATTATTGGATACCTCAAAGATCACAAAACAACTGACCCCAATAGATCTCAACCCTGACTGCATTGGACATGCATCCACTCATCAGATAGTGGAAACATAGGTCAAGGGCGCTCACCAACAAAGGATACAACTTTATCAGGTTGTCAAGGCAAGAAAACTCCTACACTAAGTCAAGTGGATCACCCGGGGCCAAATCCAGCAGAAGTTTACTCACCTGATGGGGGAACTCAACGCAATGGATACCATTGCTTCCTAATGGGGGAGGATTGATCCAGGTGGATATTGGTGGCCACCCACCTATTCCAACTGGATCCTTTTGTTAGTTTTTAGTTCATCACGTTCTTCTGTACTTCTTTGTAATTGTGGGTTCTACACTTCTGGGGTTGTCTGAATCCCTACACATCTTCTAGGTGGATACTGGTGGCCTATCACCTAATCCAACTGGCTTATTTTGTATGTTTTCATGTCAACACATCTTGCTGTACTCCCAGGGCTGTTTTGTCTACAGTCAAACTCTAGATAGAGTCAAAGTTTGATGGTGCAATGTGTATTTCTCTAAAATACCTTTCCAATGGGCTATCATGCGCCTACAATGAAGGTTGTATGCAAAATTTACGACCCTGAGAAGTTGAGGTACCAACTTACCCATAGGGGCCCACATGAATTTTGGCATTTCACCTCTTAGGGATAGGTTTTTGGATGTCTAGGGTTTTGGAATTCATGAGTAATATCAAAAAGGTCTCTGGAGCCTCATTGCAATGATTCTTCTCAGAAATTTGTGTGTAGTAGAAACATCTCTCCTTAGAGATAGCTACCACCATTCAAGCAAGTGTTTCAGTTATATAGTTTTATATTTTCAACCTATTTCATTAATTCAATAGAAGATATTGTTCACTGGATATCTGTGTTGTTCTTCATATCTTTGTGTTTATTATATTCAGTATTTTAATCAGTTCGTTCTACTTCTAAATCCATATCAAGGGACTGCCCCCTTTTCCTTCACTATGATTTATCCTAGATGAAGGCGTTGCGTGTCAGGTGACGGCTACCTGAATCGATACTTTCCCTCAAGGACACACCCAATGTATTGAATATTTATTCCACATGACCCGAGGTGTGGATTAGGTGAAAAAACTATGAAAAATCATTTGATCCAAATGGAAAGATTACATGGGAATAGATTTCAACTTAAGAAAAATGAGAGATGGAAATGGAAGGGGCCTTACCAAGATCAAAGGCCTCCTAATTAACTAGAAGCTACAAGTTTGGTTGAGCACAAGGCTCCCAATTTTTGTAGGGCATGCAAATATTTCCATGAAGAATCCACTTTTCCTAGATTCCATTAAATTAATGAGGAAGGGCCTTTAGATGTGAACAATTATGTGGGGTATTTTGATTATATCAATGTAGTGGGCAAGACTCATTCCATATCAATGGATCATTGGATTCAAATAAAAGAAATAAGTGTGTATGTGGACAATGTAACCAAGTTGTATGGTGGAAAACCCACACTAGAGCAAATCCTTGAGATCATGAAGTATAAAGGAGAAACTTATCAATTGAAAGGGAATGAAAATCCAACTAAGTCATATCAAAACATTCCCAAAGAAATTACTCCAACATCAGAGTTAAATATTGACATGGGTGGTTGGATGTCCAATGCTAAAGTCCTTGTTCTGGTAGTAGAACTTATAAAAATACCCTCTCAAAAAGAAAAATTGCTAAGAGCCATCGAGGGTTCCAAAGAGAAAAATGTTGAAAAACACAAGGAAATAAGTGAAGATGCCCTTGCCATCTTGCAAGATATGGTCCAGAGTAAGGGGAATGGAAGTCATCAACTCTTTTTCATCTCCTTTTTGGTTAACGATCTTGTTCTTCATAACTATACGTTGGATTCATGAGCCTCATTTAATGTCATGACTCATAAAGTCATGGAGCAATTTAACTTGAACATCTCAAGAATATACCATAATGTTTGTGCAATGGATTTAAGAGAGATCAAGGCCCATGGGATAATTAAGGATCTTCAAGTATGGTTAACGGTCTATCTAGATATTACAATATTGATGGATGTAGTTGTTATTGATGTGCCATATGCATGGGATATGCTCTTGTCTAGGAAATGGGTTGAAATCTTGGGGGGTAGCCTTCAAATGGATTTATCATATGCTACCATCCCAACTTGTGAGAACAAATTTGTAAGACTTAACAAGGAACACAAAAAGAAGTACCATGTGGAAGATCCTCATGACCCTATGAATGAGCTAGTTTATGAGATGGTGGATTTGGGAAACTATTTAGTGTTGTCCAACTCTTTAGCACCTATTACGGAAAAGTTTAAGGAAGAAATAGTTGATGATATTTGGAATATGAATTTTGATGGAGCACATTCAAAGTCAAGAACTGGGGTATGCATAGTTATTACTTATCCAACTGGACATTCATTCAACTTTTCTTATAGATTGGAGTTTGAGGAAACCAACAATGTAACAGAATATGAAGCGCTTTTATTGGGACTAGAAATTGCCAAGGATATGGGATTTAAAATTCTGAAGATTAAAGGCGATTATAACTTACTAATTCTACAAGTTAAAAATAAGTTTGCATGCAAGAATGATCAGTTAAAAAGATACATAAATGCAATCTGGGATATTGTGGAATTATTTGTTGCTTTATTCCTTGAAGAAGTTGCAAGAGAAACAAACATCAAGGCATATGCTTTAGTAGTTTCAAATTCAACGTTTCACCCTTCAAATGAGTTACTAAATGGTCAAGGTAAGATGGAAGTGATTTTTAGGCGATCGATTATAGATAAATTTGAGCATTGATAGGTCTTCAATGATGACAAATAGATCTTGAGATTTATGAACAACTTACAAGAGTTTTCAAACTTCTAAGTTGATTGGAAGGAACATGGGCATACATATCTGGAAGGGTTGGATCCCAAATAAAACCATTTTCCCAAAGGACTCATCTCATTAGAGTAGATCTTTGAATGACATGACATGTGTAAAAATAAAAAAGAGATAGTAAAACCTAGTGAGTACAGTCAAGGAAATATTGGATCAATTCAAGATCCTAGGATGATAAAAATTGGAAAAGGTACTTGTTGGCGCTGTGCACGGTTGTAAGACCCTAGGTTCAAGTTATTGTTTGACCAAAAAAACCCTTCAGACACCAGCCCTTTCGACATCACTTCGATTCACTTGCATTTTCAGATGAAGTCTCACTCGAGGTATCTATTGGGACTACAAGAACTAGGTTTCTGCAATGGTGAGGGAATGAGAGGTTATTATTCTCTTCATTCATAATTATCAGTTATGTGTGATTTATGCTACAATTTCTCTTCTTTAGTTACTTAGTGGATCTCAGACTCATATTATCATTATATTCTAGATTACTACATAAACTTATTACTATAAGAGTCATAACCATTGCGCCATGATCACACATAAGACAAATTTACTCTAATATGCATCCGAACAGATTTCATAAAACAATCACACAAAATACATTCAACACATCATTTAATATGGTTCACCCAACTCTGGGATACGTCCACAACGACTGATTTCTTTATTATGCATTTGGTAATTTCTTTAGGCTTTCGCACTGCGCTTACAGAGATACATCATGGTTATCTTTCTCTTCTCTCTTAGCCTAGCCACTCTACACTGCAAGCCTCTCTCTCTATGCATCATCTCCTTAGCATTTAGACATAGATTCCTATCTTCAACAGAAGAGAACAAAACCATAACAATAGCTAGTAGAGAGCTCAACAATGAGGAACTAACCAGAAGAGAACCCTTATTCTCCCAACCCATTACATATTTATACATAAAATATAGGGCTTAAAATCCTACTTTGTTCATCCCCAAATCCCTATTACAATGAATTACTACTCTAGTTAACTGCCTGTTTAGGCTGCTTCTTTTCCATCTGCATGCTTCTTTTTCACTTTGAATGCTATTCTTTCTACTTTTGCGCGTCTTTCTATATATAGAATGTTAGGCTTTCATCCTTCATTTTCGTGCACTTCTTCTCCAAATTTATTCTTCTCTTTGCTTTATTCCTCTTTCTATGCACTGTCCTCTTGCATACGCCTCAACTGCGCACTGTCCTCCTAGATGCACCTCAACTGCACACCACCTATTATTTCTTCTTCTTCTGCACACTTCTTCTACACTTAGGATTTTTAACAAAATTGTATCCAAAAAATTCCTATCCAACATGCCCCAACAATCACCTGTGGCTCGTCCTGAGCCACTAAGGCTCATGGCATGCTCTTCCATGCCGCAATGAACTTTTGAGAGGCTTCCTTATCTACCTCCACTTCTTTGAGTATATCTACCTTTGTTACTATGATCTCTTCACCCCTCTGTGCAGTCAAGGCTGTAAATTTCTCTTCTACTTCCCGAGCTGCTTGTTTTACCTTGCCCTGTGTAGTGGCTAATTCACCTATCACCCTCACTGCTTCTTCCTACAATGGTCCTAAACACTGCTGAAGGATCTTCTGCTGATCCTTCATCTTCTCCACTTCTATGTATGACTGCCTTTGAGCCATAATGGTTGTCATACGTTTAGCTGGTGGAAGTGTAGTTATTTTCTTTGAAGCTTGTTGGGCCTTTTCCCGTGCTTGTCTTAATTTGGCCTCCACAACCTTCATCTCAAGATATTCCACTAATTCGGTCTAGATTTGCATGCTCTCCTCACAAAGTTTGGTGCAATCTTCCTCCACCTTCTTGATGTTGGCAACGATTGTCATCGTCGTTCTCTCCTTTCCTACTCTTACTTATGGTGGCGTGCCTGGTGTACTACGCAATTGTAGGTCTTCTATATACGATTGAAAGCCTTTGATTACTTCGTCGATCTTCAATATTTGTTATTCCATAGTAGCTTCTACAATTATTGGGACTTCCAGAATGGCCTTGTATAATTTCTGGATGACTGCTTGTGTTTTCTGCGCTATACTTTCAACTTCGTTCTTTTCCTTGAGGGATTTCTTTACCCTTTCCTCAACCTCATTTTTTCTTTCATTGCTTCCTCCACTTGGCCTTCAAATTTCTTCTTCTGCTAGAGCGAAGCGTCATATTGTTGCTACAATTGAGCCCCTTCGTCCACTATTTTCATCAACTCCTGGTGTGCTTCATCTCCTCGACTATTAATCTATTGCAACATGCCTATTTGCAATTCTTGTAATATTTGTATTGGCATCCTTGATACCACTATGTTCATGTGTCCTAGCATTTTCACCTGTTATTGTATTTCGATCGTTGGACATTCAAGTGCGTTCATATCAATTTTGAGTCTTTTGTTCCTGGATGCTAGTTGGGTTAAGACTGGATGCACACTATCAACTTTGTTCCTTGGAATTATGGAAAGTCCTCCCTCGGTCCTGCATTATGTTTTTATGTTGGTTGCTGCTAAGAGCTACTGGAGTCCTGCCAAATGATCCTGCACTCTATGTTGATACTCTTTTTGCTTCCTGGTTGCTTCCTCAATGAATTCCTCCCCGGTGTCTCGTACTTGGTAGCCGATGCAATTCATGCCATCATTGGTCAAAGTATAAACTAGGGTTTTCCTGTGCACTTTAGTCTTCTTGCACACCCCTCCTATTGGATCCTTCCCCTTAGCCTTTTATTTTTCTTCTGCTGTAGGGAATGTCTGCTGGGCTTCTGTTGTTGATGGGCCATGCGTATCTCCTGTTCCATTGTTCCAGTCATTTTCCTACTCCTCATTCGGTTCTCCATCATTCTTATCCTTCTCTTCTTCATCTTCCAAGTGCCCCATTTTCTCTGATAGAGTTTCCCACCCATCTTCCTAATTATTCACGATTAGGAATACATCTTTCGATGTCAAACTATAGTTGGTTGGAAACAACTGGTGCATCAGGTCCTTCTTTGCATGCACATACATGTGGTGCATGCCTGATTTGAATTGCATAATGTCTTTGTAGGTTTCCATTTTCTCGGATGAAATGCAATACATATATTCGATTAGGTACCCGATATTATCAAAGTATATGAAGAATGTGACATTATTTTCCTACTACCTCCTTTTGTTCATCGTATGCCACAAGTTGGCATACGGCCCGACCATATTACCTTTGATGGATGTCTCCATGCGTTGATAATAGCCTCGATCCTACCATCCAACCAACACAATCAAAATCAAAATCCATGCATAGTGAAACTTTGTACCCTTCTCTTGGGCCTCGGTACAGTCTTTCAAAAATTAGTTCACCAAGAAGGTAGCCCAGCTTATCTGGACCCCTTCTGAACACTTTTCTGCAACTGCTATCATTACAGCTGATACTTCATATTTTTGGCACTTGTGTAGTAATTTGCAGGCCAATACCTGCATTTCAAACTGAACACTATCATCATTGATGTTTGTAACATCCAATCCCCTTTCCCCCTTTAAAGTGTGGACATTTTCCTTCATTGCTTCTGATAGGGATCTCTCCCCTTCCTTGTTGAAAAAAATGGTTGGATCCTCGTCGACTTTTGGTAGCTCGGTGATCTGTGCAATCAATGTTGTATCAATTGACACTGGGGGGTCAAGACACAATGTCCCCCCATGGATACAATTGAGCAGTAACATCACACAAGCATTGATTTCTAGACTGCATTCGAAGTGTGGAATCTCCATCAGGTTCAGTATGCTTGACTTCTCTAGTCCATTTTCCCACACCTGTGTCTCCATTACTATATCTCATGTGCCTGGTACACTCTTATCACACAAGTGTTTTTTCATAGATAGCTAAGGTAATTTCTGTTCATTAGTGATATTTTGATCCACGAACTTGAGGGTGAAAACCTTGCCGAGCATGTCTTCTTCAATAATTTCCCCAAGTGGAACTGGTGATGTTTCCAACGGTTTTCCCATATGCTGGTACTTTGATTAGCAACAAATTATCTTTCATTGGTGGGAAATAATCCCTGTGGAAACCTTCCTGTGAAGACGAAGCCGAAGCTCCGGGTATTTCCTCAACCTTTGGTGTAACTGTTGGTCATTTGAATGCTTTCGCGTCGCTGCTGATGGCGCTCCAACTTTTGGAAGGGCCATTGTATTGTGTGACAAATTACTTTACTTTCTCTATGGCTATTCTGTTGTAGCTGTAGTTCATATTTGAATCACTCGGGTTCACTCTGGTTCACTCACACTTGAATGCAACTATTAGGAACAATGATTTACGCTTAGCGACCCTCGACTATTTTTGTGCCTCCTTTCCAACTATTCATGTCTCTTCACGCCTTAACTCCCTTGTCCAATCTGCCAACATGGTTGATGAGTGGTTAAATAAATGCAACTTTATTTCTAAATCCGTTGGGTAATTTTTTTCCTCGTACTGCCAATCCCTTGTGATTTTCGACAAATTTTACCATTTAAGATTATACAGTGTCTTAATGACCTGTCATTACCCTTGTGTAGCCGTTTTTTATGTGATTTAATGCTTTTAATGTTCTTATCAGTGCCAAACTACGCAAGACATATGCTGCTTCACAATATTTTTCTTCTATGTTATATTTTCTTAATTGGCTTAACTCTATCCTGTTGCGCAATAATCTTTCCTTCTACACAATGTCTTATGCCTTGTACTCTATAATATTTTTCCTTTTCTATATCTAGTGTTTATTCGATTTTCTTCCTTTTTCTACTTTATATTTGTTTTTCTGTGTTTTTCCTTCCTACTATAATACAATTTCTATGATACATGTTGTTTGGTGCAACCCATATTACCGTGCAGATTGTCGGCCGTCTCTATAGAGTTTCAACTAACTTCCATTCACCATTCCTCCAAGGGCTTCTCCATTCAGGGTTTCCAACTGCGTAACACATGTCTCTGTTACATGATGAATCACATATGGTCATAACTAGTGCATTCTAAATGTAACACCCACAACCCATTAAAAGGGATTTTAAGGGATTGGGCCTCACATTTTCCTTTTCCTTAAATACTCAAATCCTTTTTCCGAGATCTCTATCACATTCTGCTCGCTGGGAGCCTTCCAACTGCTGTCGCCATGCTTGAATCCAAGCTTAGGATTGGACGATATGCCATTCTAAATTCCTTAGGGGTTAATAGTCATGGACCACGTGCCACCTACGAGGATCTGAATCCTTGATATCACCACGAGTTCTCCGATATCCCGAAACTCCCCACGCTGCTAGATCTATGGAGTAGATCCATCCACCATTAATCGACGATGGATCCTTATCCTTGGGAACGCACGTGCCTAAGGTAAAATTCAGTGTTTGACGCTTTTGGGTGTGCATGGTTTAATGACCCAAATCTACTAAAGTACTTTTCTTCTGAAGTCTCATGGGATTGCCACGTGGCTCCGGTCTTCGGGCCTTTCTGCACCATATTATTCCAAGTCCTCCGGAGCTGCGAAGTCCCATACTTTTGAAGTTCTAGAATCACTCCACATGGCTCCATCCTTTGAGCCTTTCCATGACACTACACTCTAGGTATTCTAGAGTCCCGAAGTCCCGAAATCCTGAAGTCCTGATACTTAACCATTCACGTGGCCAGGTGGACACACACCAGGGACTGACATGCGGTGAGGGCTAGGGGTGTCATGTGCCCTTGTCAGGGGGTGACATGTGTCACCTTCTAATGGGCCTAGGGGATTCAAATCATCCATATCCAAGTGACACATGACACCTCAATCTTGGGTCCACATCATCCTAGGTGACGTCAACGAGCCACGTTGACCCCTAACACAACCTTCTAACGTTCCTCCGATCTAACGGTCCAAGTTTGTCCACGTAGACCCCTTGATCTACGATTCACTTCACTTTGCCGATTCAACGTTCGGGATTTTTGGGGGTGTAATATCCCAAATCCTCTGGAGTGTCAAGTCTCCAGATTATAATAAGGACACGTGTCACTAGAGGAAACGACTAGGATTTACTTCCAGCCTTCGAAGCTCTGGAGGTCTATAACACTATCCCTCAGACTTTTGGACTCCCAGAATCCTAGACTATTGAGGTACCCACTATCGCGTGGGATGAAGGATAATACACGGTGGTGAGTACAGGTGGATCCCGAGTATCCTACCTGTCAGATGAACCCAACACCAGACACGTGGAAATATAGGGCTTACACACGGCCCCTATAGGGGGTGACACATGTCATAGTTTAATGGGCTCATAGGGTCTATAGATGCACAAATATAGGTGACACATGGCACACGTACTATGGGTCCACATGACCTTGAGTGACATCAGGGTGCCACATCACCTTAGAATGATAGATCTCTATCCCTTCGATCTCATGGTCAGTATGAGTCCACATAATCTCCAGATCCATGACCTCCATTACTTTAGGGCTTCAGCCTTCGAGGAGTTTGTGGTTTAACTTCCTCATTCTCCCCAGAGCAATCAATGCTGGGATGACCTCAATCTAAATCTAACGACCAGGGAGAATACTTAAGGATCCCCAGATATAAGATCCATATTAATTCGTTGCTCTGGCCTTCGAGAATTTTTGTGGTAACATTTCTCCACTCTCCTGAAGTGGAAATTCACCGAAGTTTCCTTGGCGTAGATCCAATGGACAAGGGGACCTACGATCCTTCCCAGATCTACGACTCATGGAAATTTGGGGTGGAAGAAAGGATCGATGTTTAATGGTGGGGCAGATCTATTCTCCATGGTTAGGGAGACCGCCAAGCACCGATCAACCTTATAGGTAACTGTAAGTATCGGTTGCCTTCGACCTTTTTACAAAAGGATAGGGTCAAAACACTCTGAAGCTCCGATCCCTCGAAGTTCCAAATCCGGGAAGGCTCAGCTCCTTTTGGGCCTGGCACATGGTTCTCAAACCTTGGTCACGTGGGTCCTTTGAAGGTTCTTGTGGGAATACACACTAATTCCTTTATCCATAAATGAGTTAATGGCTTGGGCATGAGCCCTTGATCATGCGGGTGAAAGGTCTAGGGAATGCACTCCCTTGTCTACACTCTAAGAGAGTTATACCTCTTGAGCTTACTGGTACCTCAAATGAAATGAGGGGGGTGCTCCTTGCATTTCTTCCGGAGTTAGAAATTAGAGATTTATCCACTCCTACATAGCTGGTGTAGACTCTGTGCACCTCCGTGCTACCTCTCTTGAGCCTAATGAACTCCCTTATCCAATAGGCCTAGATTATCTGGAAGTCTAAACACGCACACATGAAATTGTACCCAAGGTCGATGGACTCACAATTTAATTGTTTTAACTTGAGCCACTACAGGGCTTGAGAATTTATGTGTACAAATAAATACAATCAAACCAAAGATAAAGGAACACAATTCAAACATCAAGCAAACATGCACATCTATAAAAATTTATAGGATATCCAAATTTATTTCACAGTTACAACTCAAATTACACAGGGTATGAGTATACTTATCTATTACAGGTTGCAGCCAACTCACTAACTGTGGGTGTGCACCTTTCCACCCAGACATAGGCTTAGAGGAATTCACTCTTATCACTCTGGCCACCCCCATGCCAAGCCATGATATCACTAGGGAATCCATGCCATTTCTCAGAGACCCTTTGTTTGTCACAACCACCCTGCATGGTTTGTCAGATGCTTCCTCAACTTCAAGCTTGCGGTCTTCTGCTTCAGGTCGTGTTTTCTGCCAACTTCTCAGCTGGAGAGTCTCACGCCCTCTTGTCTGGTGTCTCCTGCTCTATGAAGAGCCTCATGCACACCCTCTTCTCAACTGTCTGCACGTTTATTTCTTGCACCACCTTTTCTCAGGAAGGTTCCCCACCTATCCTATTCCTTTTGTTAGAAGGAAACTCGAGTCAGCCTGGGTTTGCTAGCCCCTGTGATACTTTGGGCTGACATTTTTTAGCCAGTCCATGCCTCCATTCATGGGGGTGGTTGATGGTTCAACCATCGGTCCTTTCCTTCATTAACTAATTCCTGTCCTTGGGTTTGGGAGGAGGTTTATTATTCCCCAACAAGGGGAAACTTTGGGGTCTTTGACATAATGGATCCTCTCTAGTTTTTCCATTCTTTTCCTCTTATGATATCATGGACAATCCTTCAAGGATTCACCCCCAGAGTCATTTGTTGGAAATCTAAACAACATTACATTTACATCGTTCACATGCCATGTCATGGTAATCCTAATTAATGATTAATTACAAGCTGGGGGAAATAAGGGTATTACACTAAAATTCCCTGGGTGCTGCATAAATTTACTATCATAAAGTAATACTAGTATCCCACTTGTCACTTTATTTATTTATTATGTATATCATGCAAAGACTTCTCTCTTTCCTTTTGAACTTGTTGATGGAAATATACAACAAACCGATCTTCCTCAAGTTGTACTAACTGTGACAATCTCTCCTCTATCTCGCGAGAGTCCGATAGATTAGTGATCTTTGTAATGCGCAGTCTAGGTAGAATAAAAACCATTGGCATCACCGATTCTTTCCCATAGAAGAACCTGAAAGGTGTCTTCCCTGTCAAATTTTTACTTGTAGTCCTGTAGGCCTATAACATTGCATGAACTCTTAAGTCCCAATCATCTATCCCTATGTTGAATTTTTTTGTCAAAGCATTCTCTAAGATTTTATTAAAAGATTCCACTCTCCCATTGGCCCGAGGATGATACGAGGTACTCTTCTGATGATGAATTTGAAACTCCTCAGTCAATGCTGCAATTTTTTTATTCTGAAAGTTGGTTCCTTGATCGTTGAGTAATATGTGTGGATATCCAAACCGTGTGACTACATTCTCAAATAAAAATATTGCAGCAATCTCCATAGTGCAGTATAGAACTGGTGTTGCTTCTGCCTATCTTGTCAAGTACTTTGTCGTAGTGATTATGTACCTTTCCCATGATCTTCGTCCTTGTGGGTTGATTGGCCCTACAAATTCTAAGGCCCATTTATCAAATACTTGCAAGGTAACTTGTGGGTTTAGAGTCATTTCATCCCTCCTAGATGTATTTCCCACTCTTTTAAATACATCACATGACTGATGATATTCCTTATCATATTTATGAAGTGTAGGCCACTAGATCCCTATGTACAAAATATTTTGTGTAGTCTCCTTCCCTACATAATGTCCTCCGAAAATCTCGTCATTCGCTTCTGCGAGTTTCAATGGTCTTTCATGTTTCAATACACATCATCTTAATATTCCATTTTATCCCAACTTGTATAAATTCTCTGCAATCAACTAATAATCCGCTGCTTTGACTACCAATTGTTTCTTCCATGCCATTGTCATTTCGAATGGGGCCATTCCTGTACTTAGAAACTGCAGATGTCTGAGAAGTAATTATCCACCATTTTAACTGCAAATAGCTGTCATCTGGTAAGCTGTCATCTAAATTACCTGCATATTCTCTTGATAATATGCACGATAGATGAGCTGGCCCTACATTCAACTTCCCTGGTTTTACCACAACCTCAAAATCATATTCCTAGAACAACAATAACCATCTTCATATTCTCCCCCCAACACTGGCTTGTTCACTAGGTATTTTAATGCAGAATGGTTTGTGTACATATTAAAGTGAGATCCCAATAAATAATTTCTGAACTTTTGTAGTGAATATACCATTGCCAATCCTTCTCATTCTGTAGTGGTGTAATTATTTTCAGTTATAGACAACTTCCTGCTTGCAAACGCAATTGGGTGATCTTTGTCCCCATCCCATGGTTGAGATAGTACTGTGCCCAATGCTATGGAAGATGCATCTACATGAACATGGAACTCCTTTTTCCAATATGGAAATATCAAAATCAGCATGGTTACTAGTTTTTTCTTTAATATGTCCAAACCCTTCTGACAATCCTGTCCCATTGGAACTTTTCTTCCTTATTTAGCAACTTTTCCATTGGTGCTGTGATATGCTTGTATCCTTTGATAAAATTCCTGTAATATCCTATGTGATCCATAGTTTCCCTTAGTTTTCTAACTAATGTAGGTGGTTCTAAATCCAAAATTACTGCAATCTTGGCTGGATCTACTAGTACTCCCTGCTTGCAGACTACATGGACCAACAAAATTCCAAACAGTGCTAAACAAAAAAATTCTTCAGGTTCAGTGAAATATGAAACTATCTACACCTATCCAACATTAGCCTAAGTACTTCTATGTGATCCTTTAGTAGACTGAACATAGTCCAATCGTCTAAGTATACATCCAGGAACTTATGAATAATTTCCTTGAATGCTACTACCACTACTCTGGAAAACATTACAAGGGAATTCTTCAGTCCAAAGGGAATTACTATATATTGATAACTTCTCCATTCTATTGTGAACGTGGTCTTGTACCTGTCTTTCTACACAATTTTTGTCTAATGGTACCCCAATAATCTATTTGTGAATGAGTAAGTCTCTTGGCCTCCTACGTTCTCTAGTACCTCATCTAGTGTGGGAAATGGGTCAAGTAAACATGCATCATTAAACTTCCTTAGATCCATGCAAATATTGATTCCTCCTATCTTCTTGTCTCGCACTGCCATTGGACTAATCCATTTTGATTCCTCCACGGGTTCAATGATTCCTGCATCCAACATCCTATCTATTTCGGCTTTCACCTTCTCTTTGTACTTTGGATTTAACCTGTAAGGTCTCTGTTGTACTGGCTTAACACCTAGTTTTAAGGGAATCTTCATCTCACCTAAGTCTCCAACTGTCCCCTTCATCTTTGAGAATGTAGTTGGGAGTAGGTCCTGATATTCTCGCAGCAAGTCTACAATCTTCTATATTGTCTCATCACTCCAATAGTCTCCTATCTGCACACACTTTGGGTTCTCCATCGTCCCAATGTTTACCTTCAGTGTTTTTATGGGTTGCATGTATGCGACAAACTCAATCTCTAGCTCTTCTACTTCCCATTCTCCTTCTTTCTGATGTACTTGTACGTTTATGGGATCTTCTTCATCATATTCTTCCTTAGCCACATTGTAGCACTCCAATAACTCATGGACAATCATAGTATCTCTGTGTGCACTGCAAACTGGTACCACCTCTATTAGCCCTTCTTCTGAGAAGATATTAGTTTGAATATTTTGTAGTGATGCATCTATTTATGGGGATTCATGTTCAAATGTAAATGTGACTTTTAATATCTGATCCAACTCTTCTCATCTTTCCGTTTCTCTGTACATTTCCAATTCCAGATAGTAGTTCTTCGAAATTGTATCCAATGTATGTATAAATTTGTGCTTCCATTTTGTTTCCAGTACTGAACTCCATAAAGTACTACACTTCTCAACTTGAAATGCTGTATCACTCTCTCCTATATACTTATGCGCAATGTTTTCTACCTCAGTACCAAACCTTACTTGCATTAGTCTCCTACACTGTGACCAGTCTTTCATCCCCTCTATGTGTGCAACCCACCATCTGGTTGGAGTCACTTTTAGGACAACATCAAGTGCTATTTTTTTTTTTTGTTCGAGTACCTGCAAATCAAATGCCTTTACAAATAGACTTATATTAGTTAATCCATGATACCTTGGTGGATCACATAGTTCTATACTGTTCCAATCTAGTGCAAGGATCGAGTCCTGCGTGCACATTGTCTAGTTGAGACTTCATGCATCCTCTATTGGCAATGCTCTATACCTTCCTGCGAGTCTGATGCATATGAACCGATACTTATCCAACTTAGCACACCATATAGATTAGGGTTGACATAATCATCCATTCATGTGGTCATGTTATACAAATTGTCAATGTCATTTCCTCTTGCTGGTTATATGTATCTCTTTCCTTCTGTTGGAAATAATGGTGCAGCAACTTTCAAATATCCAACTTCAAATATCATATCCCTCCTCTTCAATTTAATTATCACCTGGTTATCAAAATCCCATTCCAGTCCCATTAGTGCTATATATGGTTGACTCTCATCCATGATCTTAAAAACCTTAAAGTCGGCCACATTGCGCACCCCATCCATGTTCATAGGTACTCCTGTTGATCGACCAATCAATACTATTTTGTTCTAATTTGTGAGCCTTAACTCAATATGAGACTATACTAGCTTGGGTTTTCCCATCATCTCCTAGGTCTTTTTAGGCAATACGTTCACAGCAGACCCCAAATCCAAGATAACATTATCCACATCATATTCCCCAATTTGTGCACTGAATTTGAATTCTCCGTTGGTCCTATTTTTTCACTGTACCTGATTCACCATTATTTGTGCGATGGGAGTTTCCCTTTCTTATGTACAGTGATCAATCATCTCATATAGTGTTTCAATGCAAATTCATCCTTCATTAGTTCTATGCAACTTCTCAAGAATTCTTTTAGCATGCTTCCTTTCACATTTGATTTTTATGGTACAACGTGATCTCTGACATGAGGAACAGATGATGATGCTCCCCAATCCTATCTAAGTACCTCTTTCCTTTCCCTTTGATATGTCTCCTTTTCTTGATGAGGATCAAAGGTTAGCAGGGGTCACGCTGAATTCCTTACTCACTACTCAATTTGCTTCCCTCCATTCATCATATCAAATCCTATTCTAGCTCCTCCAAGTGTAATAACTCCTATTCTTGGCCCTCCATTGTGTTCTTTGGCTTATATTTTCTACATATTCTAATTTGGATTATGGTTTTGGTTCCCTCTGGTCTGGAATTTCACAACTAGTTGAGGACAATATTGTTGGTTGTGGAGCCTGATTATCTTCATGATTCAGAGGTCTTTGTTTCCAACTGTGTTTATACCCCGTGAAGACTTTACACCCTGGAAGAATGTACACTCCTCCACATGGGGGAGTGCATAGGGGGGTTACCCCCTCTGCGGGGTCCGGGGGCAAGCATGCCGCTCAAGGAAAAATTTCCTTGTAAATGTATATTGTAATTTCATTGTAAATCTGGACCATTCATTATAAGGTCACATATCTGACAATAGAAGCTATGTTAGGGTTTTTTTCCCTAGAAGGAAACCCTCTTTTATGAGGGAAATGTATTACATCTATGTATCATTGTGAATATTTTATTCTGAGATAGGAGACTGTGAGAGAAAGAAGAGGAGGTTACAACGGGTTTGATGTAGGTTGTATCCCTTCATTTACTAGATAATAATAAAGGAAGGACTTGGCAATTTCTCTGGTGGACATAGCCCACACTGGGTGAACCACGTATATCTGGTCTCTATTGTATTATGTATCTTCTGTGTTTTATTTCAGCATTTGTTTTATTTTATTGCTCTACGATCCTGTTTTTATAAAAAATATTCTGTTGCATGATCCAATGCTCTACAATAAGTGCACATTGTACACGGGTTTGGGCAGTCGATTTCTAAGTGCCCCGGTTGATTGCAATTATAACATATTATTAGTCCTCTTCCTCCACTACATAAATTTTCTCTGCCTCGACATCTACTAAAATTTCCTCTATTCCCTAGAGTAAAGCCTCTTTGATTATTATATTGTTCACCCCCTCTATCTGTCACATCATTTTACTCCTGAGTCATGTACATATCTGAAGTATGATCCCTCATCAAATCGAATGCGTGACAATCCTTCTCTTCATGTCCAACCAACTTTAAAAAGTTGTAAAACAAGTTCCTTGGTGTACTTTGATACTTTTGTAGTAATGGACATTCAGTTGGATGATGTCCCCAATTCTTACATATCTCGCAATACCCCCCTCCTAGTAACAGATTCAACGCTCCAGTTTCCACATACTGTGCGAATGATGGACATTCATCCTTGTGATGGAATTTATTCCTACAATTGGTACACCAAATTTTCTCTCATTTCTCCTTTCCTTTTGTAAGTTCTTCAAGTTGAATCGTCAAAGAAACCAACTGCATCTGAACTTGTGCCATCCCTCCACTATCTCATACATGGGATGATTCCAATTTCATTGCAATTTCTAGTGCCTCGAGTTGCGACACAAACTTCTATTGGATAAATGGCATGTGAATGTGTGGTATAAGTCCTGCAATAAACCATTCTTGATGTTGTTGATATAGGATCTATAAAGTCATCCTTCCCATCAGGTCCTTGAACCTTTGATCAAAGTACCATACCGACTCCGTTTGCACATGTTTAATCTCCTTCAGTTCTGTAATGTACTGCGACTCTGAATTTGGCTTCTTAATCTATTTTAACAATGTGTATCTTATCTCTGCTAATGTCCCGTAGGCATTGTACTATGTAACTTCATGTACCATACTAGTGCACGACATCTAAATTTTGTCGCCAATTGAAAAATCTTCACAGCCTCATCCTGGACATTCTTAGTGGCCCAAATTGTCTCGCAGACAAACAAATGTTATTCTGGGTCCTCTAACCCCACTCCCTAGAACTCAAGTAGTCTGAGGGTTTTTTCTACCCCCTCCATGTTGCTTTGTGTAGTCCCTCCTCTTGGTGATGTTGATTTTCTTTGAATCTGCACACTGCTTCCACTGCTATGATTTCTACTACTATGTCCTCCCTTGCTAACTATAAGTGCTTTTGATAAGTCTTCAACTATTATTTCCAATTGTGGTGACACACATGGGGTTGTGGATTCGACACATGATCTGTTCTGAGTAGGAATTAACAAATCCTCTATGATAGGACTGGGCTAGAACTCCTCTTCCTCTCCTCTTATGTGTGGTATCTCCATGATTTGGATTATTTCACAATGTCCTCTCCCCTTTGTCTCACTATGCGAATCTCCTTTCTCAACCCCAATATTTCTCCTCTTATAGCTCCTTCCTCTATGTAGTTCTCCATACTCTTCTTCTTCCTTTGGTATACCTTCTTTGACTCTCTGCATCCTCAATCCCTCCCTTCCTTATTCATCACTTCCTTCCTTCTCTCTTGTCCTTAGACTATCCTTTCATCATCCCCCAGTTCCCCTATGTGCACAAAGCCCCTTAACAGTTAGATTCCATTGTCATCACGCACTTGTCACACAAAAACATCTTTATCCACATACCCAACGATTTCATGAACCTTCTGCATGGAACTTTGAAGAAGTCCCTTTCTGCAACACTGTATGACTGGGTAAAATCTACTGCGAGTTATGTAATATATCCTCCTAATATTCCATCCAACTAGAAATCAACTGTGTGAGAAGTGTTATTACTTAAAAAATTCAACTATCTTACCAACTCAGGATTGCAATTCCTTGACGTCGTGTTTCGATACCTTCTAGTGTTCTCCACTAATCTTTCTAACCACTCCATCAGAATAATTGGAAAATCACCAAAGAAAATTTCATGCAACTCTATGTATACATACCTTTTCATCCATTGTTTGTTACTCATTCGAGGGTTCCTATTCTCTTTTTAGGAAAACTTGCGTTCCTTCCTTTCTAACCATTATGAAATTTCCTTCTTAGTCGGCCTCCAAAACATTGCCTTAATCACAGAATTTGGGTCCCGACAACGAAACCATTCGTTAGCATTGCATGCAGTTGTAAGACCCTAGGTTCAAGTTATTGTTTGACCAAAAAAAACCTTCAGACACCAGCCCTTTTGACATCACCTACATTTGCAGATGAATTCTCACCCGATGTATCTATTGGGATGGCATGCACCATGTTTTTGCAGTGGTGAGGGAATGGGAGGTTATTATTCTCTTCATTTCTAACTATCAGTTCTGTGCACATTATCCTGCAAGTGCTCTTCTTCAGTTACTTAGTGGATCTCATACTCATATTGTCATTATATTCCAGATTACTACATAAACTCATTATTTTAACAATTATAACCATGTCACCATGATTGCACATAAGAAAAATATACTCTAGTATGCATCCAGACAGATTCCATAAAACAATCACAAAAAATACATTCAACACAACATGTAACATGGTTCACCCAACTTTGAGATACGTCCATAATGATTGGATTCTTTATTATGCATTTGGTGATTGCTTCAGGCTTGTGCAATGTGCTTACAAAGATACATCATGGTTAAATTTCTCTTCTCTCCTAGCCTAGCCGCTCTGCAGTGCAAGCCTCTATTACTCTCTGCATCATCTCCTTAGCATTCAGACATAGACTCCTAAATTCAATGGAAGAAAAAAGAACTATAACAATAGATAGAAGAAAAATCAACAACGAGGAACTAACCAGAAGAGAATTCCTATTCTCCCAACCCATTACATATTTATACATAAAATCTAGGGATTAAAATCCTACTTTGTTCATCCCCAAAACCCTATTACAATGCATGAATACTCTAGTTAATTGGTTGTTCGAGATGCTTTCACATGCTTTTCCATATGCATTCCATTTTTGCACTATGATGACTATTCTTCCTACTTTTGAGTGTCCTTTTGACTATTCTCTTCTTTATTCTTCTCTCTGTTTTATTCCTCTTTTTTCACACTATCCTCTTGGATGTGCCTCAACTATGCACTATCCTTCTGGATGTGCCTCAACTGTGCACTCCACAATCTTTCTTCTTCTTCTACGCACACCTTCTACACGTAGGATTTTTATCAAAATTGTATCCAACAACTGCTTGTCCAACAATACTTCAGAAAAAGAAAGAAAAGGATAGATAAAACTTGTGGAGGAATATAGGGATGTTTTTTCCTTTACTTATGATGAAATTAAGACATATAACAAAGATTTTTATTCAACATATGATTCCCCTCAAGAAGGATGCAAAGGCTTTCAGGAAAAAGTTGAGACAGATAAATCATAAGCTAGCCCCTATGGTGCAAAAGGAACTTCGAAAGATGCGTGTTGGAAGAATTGTTTCTCCAACAAGACATTTTTCATGGTGTTTGAAATTAGTAGTTGTTAGAAAAAATAGCATATGGATTAGATTACGTGTTGAATTCAAGAATTTAAATGTTTCATGCAAAAAAGATAACTATCCTCTCCTCAACATGCAGACATTGCTTCAAAGAGTTACTGGTTTCAATATTATGTCAATGTTAGATGGTTTCTTTGGATACAATCATTGGTTGGTCAAGAAAGAGGATCAGAATAAGACTGTTGATGAAAATATATGAATTTATCTTACTCAAGCATTTTCGAATCTTGCTTGGCCAAGGCAAGATAGTTGAGAATATTACCCTATGTTTATAGCCTCAAAATGTATTTCCCAATCCACAAGTATTAATTAGAAGGGCTTAGGATGATCTTTTTAAGTAAAACGATTGTTGCAAAATATGACATTTTTATAAAATTTTATGAACATATGCAGATTGCATAAAGTAAATGTGGAGATCAAAAACAAAAATAACCAAGTCACCGATTAACACAAATGAGACAAAATAAAAATCACTTTCTTTCATTCCAAGGAATCAAAAATATCT
>JASDQU010502200.1:10036-29222 GCA_032191745.1 Picea mariana | reverse complement strand
AAAATAACCAAGTCACTGATAAACACAAATGATACAAAATAACAATCACTTTATTTCATTCCAAGAAATCAAAAATATCTTTCTCTTTACATAAATCCCTATGGGGCATGGACCAAGGTCAAACTTAGATATCCCCGATGAAAACCATACAAAAGGAATCTGACAAGAAGTAAAAACTGAACTTTAAAATATGGATCAGCTTGCGACAAACTGTTGCTCACTTGACTCTGCACAATATCCTTTATCAATCATGAAACTCAATTCATAAACAAACAAGTCTACACAGACTATCAAGATAGATTAACACCTTTGAAACAAGCATATGAATGATATGGTTCAACTTTGAACCTTGTTGTCTACAATATGACCCTGCTATTAAAAAGAGAATTAATCCTTTAATGAATTCAAGAATGAATGAAAACTGAACTATCTCAATAAAACTCAAGAGAAAACCTTAGTATACTTTCTCATTTTCTTCTTCCCTTGTTCTTCCTTCTCATTTGGATTTTATGCATTCCAAATTAGTTGAAGTAGTTCAACTACCTTGTTTAGTTAAGTTAATTAAAACTTAACCAATTTTAGTTTAGGGGAAGTAATAATAATAATAATTAAGGGTATTTTTATTAAATAATAACTAAGTAGGTGGGACCCATTGTGACTCCCTTTTATTTCTTAAAAAAAATAAACATAATTAGAAAACCAATTAAACACATTCCTCCTTGTGGCTCCCATAATTATTTCCACAATTTGAAAATTAAATATCCGAAATATTTCAAATTATATCCAAAACATGTAAATATCCACAATATCCCAAAAAATAGTTTGTTGTCCAAAAATTTCTGCAGTCCACTGTCCTCAACAAATCAATTATAAACACATCAATCAAAATCCATATTTTCCAATTTGAGAGGCAATTATTCCTTTGTCACTGCTGTCCCCTTTGGAATTCTGAGAAACAACCTTAGGTTGGGTGGAACCTTGAGGCTTGATCTCACTAATGACATGTGAGCATTCATCCCTCAAGTGCATAAGGAAGGACACTGACTTGGTTGAGTCACTTGAAGGAGAGGAGGGAGCAACAACAAATTTACCTTTGTCATGCACATGGTGGGCCTCGGTTTTGAGTTGTTTACTTGCATGGGAGGACTATACATGTGAGTGTGTAGGGGGAATTTGAGTATTTGGGTTTACAGGTGGAGGGGGAGGAGGAGGTAATGACAAGTTTGGTTAGCCATGATGGTGGGAGAATATTGGGTGAACAATCTCCTGCCATCCATCATTCTTAGGAACTTTAGGTTGAAAAGATACATGGGGAGGCACAGGGATACCAAGAACATTTTGGTGATGGAAGTGAGGCCTCTTTGGTCTAGGCTGAATTATCCCTTTCCGAATCCAATTTAAAAACCCATCTTGAAAAATATTTTTCAACTCCTCAGGATCAACATCGAAATGAATTGAGAATCTAGGCCTTCTAGGCCCTCTGTTCCAGTTACCTCTTCCCCTATTGTTTCGTCCATGATTGCCTCTGTTGAATAAGCTCATCCTGTATGCAACAATTATTAGAAACTATCTCTTAACATGCCATATATGACATTCTCTTTATATGAAACAAAGTTTGGTTCATAAATTAACATAAGACCTATGCAATCCAATCCATAATTTTTTTTCAATAATTTCCAAATGAGAAGGGGGTGAAATAGGGTTCATGGGATATATGGGGGGATTGTAATAAGAAAAAAAGTGATATTATGACGTGGAGTAAGAACATGAGTACTGCTCGAAAATTCATTAAATAACTGACTGTGCAAACAATATCAAAATATATTAGCTTCCATCTATCTCCGTGCCATTTTTTATCACTGTCATACAGATTTTTAATTTTATTTTATTGAATAGGGCGTGTAAAAATGAAATCGTGATCGTGAGGGGGTTATAATGAGCGAAAAAGTGAGAATATGAGAGGGAATAACACAAATACTATTCATACAAATAAATCAAAGCAATCATCAATCATAGCTATGTTTCAATTATAATCCAAAAGCATCCACTTCCAAGACCCAAAACATTTAACTATTCCTTAATTGCATACATATTGCTTGTTGTCTTCAATAAAGAAAAACAATTCAATTTCCCATAATTCTTCAATTATATCAATCTGTGGATCCTATACAATAACCATGCAATTATCATTTCCAATTCCATAGTCACATCATAACCATTTGAGCTACAATCCTGTATGTTTTAATGATGACCTTTTCCTTTTAAAACAAACATAATATGCACATCGAGTCCAATTATCCATATCCAACGTTCAATTCTTGAAATCAAATAATAATAAACCCAATATTAATTACCAATAGTCGACATCCAATAATGACTGACACAATCTGTTTCCATCAAGAATAACCAAGCCCGATTTAATCATAGACATGTCAACAATAATATAATCATCAACAACAATCTTGATCCGACAATAACTTTTAACCAAAAACATATAAAACTGGGCTTGATATCCACATGTACATTAACATGTACAAAATTCCCTTTAAATGAAATACTCAATAAAGACAGAGCCATATAATGCGCGAAGAGAACATGACCATATCGACACACATGTGTCTCCTTTAAACTTGACAGGGAGTAAGATCATGTTTTATGAACCAATTAGACACATGTGCCTTTTAAAATTAATGGAATTGTGATCATGCTAGGATTTAACATAGTAATGAGTGGAAAGACCACAATCAACCAAAAGGAAAGCTCTCGAGATGTAGGTAACCCATACTTTTTTTTCTGTACAAACAAATTTATCATAGAGAGGAAATACAAAGACTCGATCAAGAAATGGTCTTGAAGTCAGAGAGCCCGTGACCTTTTTATAATTACCACAATCATTAAACTGGTAAACCAAAATCTTGAAAAAACCCAAAAGGTGCTCGAGGAAAAATAAAAGCAAGTTGGGCTCAATAGAACCAAGTCGGGTTCTTTATAATTTTATTGCAGAGAGGTAACGAAAGTCTGCTTAATCTTTGAAAACATAGAGAGCTCATAATCTTTTTACCTCCTAAAATAATTTATCAGCGAGAAGTAACCACAAGTAAACAAGTATAATCTTGGAAGAACAGAGAGTTGTGCTCCTCTGAAATCACCACAATCGTCTAACTTATAACCTCAAAATCTTGACAGAGCCATAAGGAGAATGCCCTAGTAGAAACAAAGAAATTCGAGCTCAATAAACCAGACACACATAGATGCCTCTTAAAAAATTATTGTAGAGAGGAAACGAGGGTTGATTTAATAATGAAGATTCCTCGAAGACACAGAGAGACCATGTTTCTTCCAAACGCACATGAGGTCTATAACCTTCGAAATATAATTGACAGTGAGGCTCACAAACATAACAGTAGGCCACTATAACAAATATTAGAGGAGAAAATGTTAAAAACTCTTGTGAAAAGAATTCCAAAGCACAACTCATGGCCATTCGATACATACACAGGCCTCCATTTAATATTCTGGGAAAAAAAAGATTGGACTGTGGAATGCTTTCAACGATAGTGACAGTAGGAAAAGCCATAACAAACAATACTTTGGGGCACAACCAAACAGAGAAAGAACCATACCACTGTCGACAATTGCATTGCAACCTGGGAAATGAATCATAACAACGACTGAGATGAAAAAGGGGTGACAACAATTGATACCCAGACTAGTGGTAAAACCCGCGCGAATAAAACTCAAATCTTGTTGGACTATTGAAATCATTTTTTACAGCGAACCAAAATAAAATCCAAGCTGACCACGATTTTGTTTTAAACCAATAACCAATGAACATGATAGAAGACAGGCATCAAAATAATTATGAAACAGGGGGAAGTGAGTGGTTTTAAGGGAAACATGACTGGGATTTTGGAAATAACTCATGGAAAGTGTTAAGTATGAGGGGGTTTATCCCTTTATGCATAATCATTCGATTAATCATAGTAAAATCATTCCTGACTTCAAGGAGAAAAATTTTCTGGTGTGCTGTCTTGAATCTTGGAGAAGGTGAAAGAAAGGGAAAGAAAAAAAGGGATAAAACCAACTATCTTATATAACAACAGTTGAAGAAGATAACAATTTCAAGGATGCTTTCAAGGGGAAACACCATGGCAACTGTGTAACCTGATTTTTATTAATTAACAATACTTTGTAGGATAGCGTCGCTGTGGAAAAACTGATCCAACATTTTATTTTGACAAGAAAGGAAGTCAATAAAAGAAATAAAATAACATAAATGAAATAACAGAAATGTAAAATAACAACGATGTAAAATCAAAGCAAGTAAAACAAACTATAATACGGAAAAATTTCCATACAACATTTAAACTTTCAAGTTTTTTCCACATAGTTCTTTAAGTGGGAACCGTTAATGCTATAGAAAACAATCGCTCTTGTAAGTCCTTTAGGATATAAGAATTTGTGCCCAGCATAAAAGCGATCTCAAAAGGACCCAACCATAACTTTTGGAACTTTGAATGCCTTCCTCTAGTAGCATGAGCTAAATCCCACAACAATACCTTCTCATTAACCTTAAATTTGACAACTTTGACACTTTTATTGAAATATATTTGAACAATTTGTTGTCTTCTCTTTATGTTATCCAAGGAAAATGTCCTTTACTCCTCTAAAGCCAAGAGTGCATTCATTCTTTGAGATATATCATAAGAATTTAATTCTTCAACCTGTACCATCAACCTTAGAGAAGAAAGTTCTAGCTCGATAGGCATAATGGCTTCTTGACCATAAACAAGTTGGAAAGGAGTGCAAGCAATGCTCACCTTGGTGGTAGTGTGATCTACCCAAAGGGCATAAGTGAGGAGAGTGTGCCATTGATGAGGCTTATATTCAATGAGCCTCTTGATAATTCTAACCAAATTCTTGTTTGTAAACTCAGCCTGCCCATTTCCTTGGGGATAATAAGGTGATGAGGTAAAATGTTTAACCCTCAATTTAGCTAAAAACTGGGTCAACTTAGCAGAAATAAAAGTGGGACCATTGTCTGTAATAATTTACAAAGGAAGACCAAATATGGAAAAAATATTAGTCTCAAGGAAAGAAATCACCTGCTCATCCCACGAATTCTTAAGTGGGACAACTTTAGTTCATTTTGTAAAATAGTTTGTGGATGTCAAGATAAAAACTTGACCTGCTGAAGATGGAGGATTAATAGGACCAATAAAGTCCAAACCACATTTTGAAAAAGGAAATTCAAGGAAGACAGATTGTAAAGGCATAGTAGAAATACGTTCTTTCCCAACAAACTTCTAGCACTTGTCACAATATCTCGAAAAAATATAAGAATCATGAAATATTGAAGGCCAACAATATCCTTCCTAATAATATTAAAAGCAGTAGCTTTAGCAGAAAAGTGACCTCCTACATGAATAACAAAATTTGAAGATCCATGAGTCTCTTGTAACAATTTTTGTGCTTCCTCATTTTTCACACAATAAAGTAACATACCATTGACAAATCTCCTAAACAATAAGTCTCCTATAATGATGTATCTAGAAGATTCGAGACAAAGCCTTCTTCTTTGATGGGTATCTAAGTTATCTGGAAATCTTTGATTTTGCAAGTAATAAACCAGATTTCTATACCAAGGATGTTCAGATACATGAAGGATTTGATTGTCAATGTAAAATAGTGCTGATAGAGAGCTATCTTGTTCATCAATTTCTTCACTTGTTTCAACATGCTGAGCTAAGTGAAAGGATAAGTCACGTTCCCTGATAGTCTTAGAAGTCATGATGGTTAGATCATGCTCCTGGATATTTGCAAGCCGGTGTGCAAGCTTCCCTGAAAGATAAGTCCGTGAGAGTAAAAACTTGACAGTAGGTAAAGGGACTTTTACCAGCATGTGCTTACCTAAGATGAAGTGGCGAAACTTTTCGACAACTTTAACAAGAGTGAAATCATTCTTTTCAATATAAGAATATCTAAAATCATCATTTGACAAGCTTTGAATCATGTAAGCCACTAGTTTTTCATTAACTTGGTCATCATATTGCATGAAGATAGTAGAAACTGCTTCCTGTGTGGCATTAGTATATATCATAAATTCTTTCTCAAAATCTGGCTTCGCCAAAATCGGTGCAGAACTGATTGCCTTCTTGATCCTTAGTAAAGCATTTTTGACGTCATCTGTCCAATAAAAGAAGCGATCTTTCTTAAGAATATTGTGAATTGGCTTGACCATTACAACAAAATCAGGAACAAACCTACAGACAAAGTTGATAACACCCATAAGGGCTTGAACCTCCTTTTTGGAAGTAGAAGCAGGAAGATTTAGGATAGCAACAATCCTTTTGGGATATATGCTTATTCCTGAATAAGAGACAATGTGCCCAAGGAGTTTTCCCTTGGTAACACTGAAGATAGAATTAGAAGGATTTAAAGAAATGCATAATTTCCTGCATCGCATGAGAATCTTTCTAAGATGACCGAAATGATCTGATCAATTTTTAGAATACACAGTTAAGTCATCAAGATAAAATCTGAATAATTTTTCTGATCAAATTGTCAAAATCTATTTGCATAGTTCTTTGGAAAGTGAAACCTACATTAGATAAGCCAAAAGTCATACGCTCATAAGCGAAAGTGCCCCAACATGTAATAAAAGTGGTTTTTTATTTATTTGTCTTTTTTACCTTGACCTGATTGTAACCAGAAAAATCGTCAAGTAAGGACATCATCCGTGACCCTGCAACTTGCTGCAAAATCATTTCCATATTAGGGAGAGGAAAATGGTCTTTTATATTGGCCCTATTTAATGCACAAAAATCAATGCATAATATAATCTGACCAGTTGCTTTCTGAACGGGAACCAAATTAGAAACCCACTCAGAATACTCAACAGGGAAAATTGTCCTAGCCTTCAAGAGTTTTTCCAACTCTTTTCGAATAGTTGCTTCCAGTGCAGGGTTAATGGGTATTTTTTTTTGCCTAACCGATTTTATGCCTTCCTTGATAGGAATGGCATGTTGTGTAAGAGTAGGATCAAAACCAGGAAGATCCTCATAAGACAAATAAAAAACATCTTGAAATTCACCAAGTAACTTAATGAACTTGAATTTTTCTTCATCAGAACATTGGGCACCTATCTTAACATTCTTTGGACAGTCGGGCATCCCAATGTTCAAGGAGATGGTTTCACCCACTTTCCATTTTGACTCATATTATTTATGTTTTTATTTGTTTCCTACATCACTAGATGAAAATGAACTTTCTAGAGGAGTCAAGCCCTTCAGAATTTTGTTATCTTCCATTGATATAATTTCCTTAGACTTATAAGGTTCATTTTGAATGAAAGCATAGATTCTCTCATCACTAGGGAAGACCTTACATGACTCTACATTTCCAGGGATATGCGGACAATACAAATATTGAAAGGTGCAATAAGGTCTTTGTGGAAGAAGTTGTCGAGTAGAAGAGGCAACAAAACTAACCAACTTGTCAGCTATTGAGTTCAATTCCCTTTTAACATGAGTGATGTTGAAAGATAGCAAGTTCAATATAAGTTCCCAAACAGTTTGTGTGACGTCCCCAGCCACCAACAGGCCAGGAAACATCACTTTGAGACGTCTCTCTTAGCTTTGATACCATCTTGTGACGTTCCCAACCACCAAGCGGGGAAATGCCACTGTGGAATTTTACTGTACCATAACTCTCTCTTAGATTAACAGTTATAGTACTTTGTTCATGCCACTTATTCATGCAGAAATAATACTAAACATTTTGTCTCTATAAGCACACAGATGACATATTCTAACCATATGCAAATTAATATTGAATTAACGATAAAAGCATACATGCAGTAATTCAGACAAACCATAGATGTAACAACATATATAAATACAAAACATGTGAAGGAACATGGAAATGAATACTTATATTTTAATTGAGATTCGCCAACTACGTGCAGACCTTCCATGAACCTCCTAGCCTTAGACCATGCTACTGATCATGCTCAATAGTGGGTCACCCCCGAGATGGACTAAACTCTACCCAGGGCAAGGGAATCCTAGACTAGGCTGATGTTACAAGAGACTACACAATGCAACTGGAAGGATTATCTCCAAGAGCCTTCTTACTCCCACTACTCACGGAATCTCATTCCCTACATGCCTGTTCCACCCCGGGAATATGCACCTTCACTGTTACATAGTCCATCGACTGCTCCACTTCCCTTCCAGGGTCTCGATATTAGGTCGGATCAGGAATTATCAGAGCTCCATAGCTGGTGTTGGACTCTCTCTAGGATAAAATCACTTCCCAATAAAATCTATCACCTGGAGAGAGCTGCTCACAGGCCTGACAACCTGCTTCTTCAACAAGCTTAAACTTAGTTCCAACAAGGTGAGGACAACAAAAAAGGTTCAACATAGCTCAGGGGATGGCAACAACCACAATTCAGTAAGGCACAACATGGTTTTTTCAAGTACAAATATGCTAGGATTCACAGGAAAACATAGGTCGACTTCCCGAGTTACTGGTTTCAGAGGTGTGTGAAATATGCAGATGTCCACAATGGAGGAAAAACAATTTAGGCGAAGGATGGAAGAATGAGGAGTGAAACCCCTCAATGAGATGACTCTCCATATTTAACTGCATCCACCTAGGTCGACACCTGTCTTCCTGGAGCTGCATGCACTCCATTTAACATTCGTTCCCTTTCCCAGGAACTTAGGATAATTGGGTTTATTTTCCCCCACTTTAATATTTTCATTTTAAGGAATATATTATAATATTCCATTGGGTTAATCCCTCTAGCTTAGCCCCTCTTTATTATCCTCTTAGTCCCATCCCTTTCCCTACCTAGTGGAGCTTCATTCCCCATCACTCTTTCTTCGTGTTCAGTCTACACACAACGATGTATTTTATTAATAATTTTCATAATTACATATACAAAAATCAGGCCCACTGACCTTAGCATCTAGGTTCTTCGACCTAATAAACACATAATCCTACCAACTTATAATTACTTGGATCACCAACCTACAAACATCATTACATCTCACAGGGGCTCGACCTTGGGGTTTTACAATCCCCTCCCCTTATTTTTGGACTGTCCTTAGTGTAACTCATTTACATAATAACTGCAAGATTTTCAAAATCTTAAAAAATATGTGGGTACTATGCCCACATAGCATCTTCATGATCCCATGTAGCATCCTCAGGACTGTACCAGGTCCATTGGACTTTTGCAACCCCTATGGCTCAATTTCGGAGCTGCTTTCTTTTTGGTCCAATATACACACCAGATGCACCCGAAAAGTGCTTTCTTGCTCCACCTGAATCACAGTCCAATTGATAACATGATTAGCATAATGTATATATTTCTTAAGAAAAGACACATGAAATACATTATGTATAGACATAGATGTAGGTAATGCAAGCATATAATCTACTAGACCAATCCTCTCTAAGATTTGAAATGGTCCACAATATCTGGCTGCCATCTTTGAACAATTTCCCAACTTCAAGGAGCTTCTGTTGGATTTCACTTTCAAAAATACATGATCCCCCACTTTAAACTCTATGTGAGTTCTGTTCTTATCAACATAGCTCTTTTTCCTATCCTGGGCATCCTTCAATTTTTTCTTAATCTTTAGCGTTTGTTCTTCCATTTCCTTGAGAATATCTGGCCCAACCACCACCCTATCAACTGGGTTATCCTAGCTCACTGGGGTGTTGCACTTTCTTCCATAAAGTGCTTCAAATGGGATCATCTTCAGTGATGCTTGATACCCATTATTGTAAGCAAATTCTACCAAGTGTATACAATCCTCCCATTTAGAAGGTTTGTCCATCACATACATCCTTATAATTTCTTCTATCACTTGGTTCACCCTCTTTGCTTTCCCATTAGACTCCGGATGATAGGCTGTGCTGAAGTTCAGGTTCATTCTGAACCCCTTTGAATAACCCTTTCCAAAACTTTGAGGTAAATTTCAGGTCTCTGTTAGACACAATTGTCTTGGGTATGCCATGCAATCATGCTACTTCCCTCTTATAGATATCTGCAACATTAGCTACCTTGTGAGTAGTCTTCAAAGGAATAAATGGGAAGCTTTAGTAAGATTATCCAACACCACCATGACGAAATCATGTTGCTTGTTTGTTCTAGGTAATACTGTGATGAAATCCATTGTCACCACTTGCCACTTCCACTCAGGAATGGGTAATGGCTGTAGCAAACCAACTGGGTGTCTATGCTCTACCTTTACCCTTTGAAATTCTAAACATTTAGCTATGTATTCAACAATCTCTTTCTTCATGCCTGGCCAATAATATTGGCTCTTGACTACTGAAACTATTTTTTGATATCCTGGGTGTCCTACATAAGGCACATTATGCATCTCTTTTAAAATCACATTCCTCAATTCCTAAGAATTAGGTACATAGACTCTGTTTTTGTACCTAAGGATTCCATCAATTCCCAATTCATAATCCTCAACTTTCTGCTACATTTTTCCTTGTTGCAATTTTGTTATTAATTCCTTGTGCTACAAATCTAAATTTGCAGCCTCATAGATTCTACCTTAAATATCTGTCTGATACATGTTGATGGATGTAGCATGCAGTTCATGCACTCTCCTGTTGAGTGCATTGACCACTTTGTTCTCCTTTCCTTTGATGTTCTTGATATCAAAGTCATACTCACAGAGGAATTCCAACCACCTACTTTGCCTAGCATTCAGAGTTGGTTGATTAAACAAATGCTTCAGACTATGATGGTCTGTACTGAGTTCAAACCTCTTTCCCATAAGGTAATGTCTCCATTTCTTTAGCATGTGTACAATGGCTTCCAACTCCAAATCATGAGTGGCATAGAGCCTTTCATTCTCTTTCAATTTTCTGGACTCATAACATATTACAAACCCATTCTGGCTGAGGACTCCTCCTAGTCCTTCCTTACATGCATCTGTGCAAACCACAAAATCCTCATTCCATTCCACAATATTCAGAATTGGAGCACTGGATAACAAATGATTCAATTGTTGGAAGTTTCTTTCACATTCTTCTGTCCATTGGAATTTCTTCCCCTTCCTTTGCAAGGAAGTGATGGGGTGATCTATTCTTGAGAACCCTGTAATGAACCTTCTATAATAGCTAGCTAGACCCATGAAGGATATGACTTTTGTTACATTCTTCGGAACTGACCATTCTCTAATGGCTTCTATCTTCTCAGGATCCACGACTATCCCATCCTTTGAAATAATATGCCCCAAGTAGTGAATTCTGTTTTGATAAAATGAGCACTTGCTCAATTTGGCATACAGTTGATTCTATCTTAGCATCTGTAACACCATCTTCAAATGATGCTCGTTCTCTTCCTCTAACTTAGAATATACAAGGATTTCATCCATAAATACAATGACAAACTTGTCCAAATATTCCCTGAAAACACCATTCATTAAGCACATAAAAACAACAGGTGCGTTTGATAACCCAAATGACACCACTGTGAACTCATAATCACCATACCTTGTCCTAAAGGCGGTCTTGCTGATATCTTCTTCTTTAATTCTTACCTGATGGTACCCTGACTTGAGATATATCTTCAAAAATATATTTTCATCCTTCAATTGATCAAAAAGATCATCAATCCTTGGCAAAGGATACTTGTTCTTTATAGTCACTTTATTCAACTGTCTGAAATCAATGCAAAACCTCATTGTCCTATCTTTCTTCTTTACAAACAAGATTGGGGCACCCCAAGGTGATAATCTTGGGCGTATATACCCCTTATTCAGAAGCTTTTCAAGATGCATTTTCAGTTCCTTCAGTTCTGGTGTACTCATTCTGTAAGGAGTCTTTGACACCAGGGTTGCTCTAGGCATCAGGTTTATGGAGAAATCAATATCTCTCTTTGGAGGTAGTCCTGGTACCTCCTTGAACACATCTTCAAAATCTTCCAGGACTGCATGATCCTCAAGATTTGGTACTTTATCCTTAGATTCTTCCTCCATATGGGATGCAAATAATTGACAACCTTTCCTGTAGCACTTCTTCAACTGCATTGTTGAGATTTCTCTGATAGCAACTACTCTGGGAATTCCTTGGACTATTCTCTGATTTCCTTCCTCATCCAAGCAAGTGAATGCCTTGTTATGGCCATCTAAAATGGCATGGTGTTGGTCCAACCAGTCCATACCAATTAGACAATCATAGGAACCTAAAGGTAAGATGTTCAAATATTCCCTTGTTCTTAGTCCATTCATGTCCATGGGACATGATTAACCATTTCAATAAATTTTCTTTTGGCTCTTGTAGCCAGCTGCATTAACCGAGATTTTCTATGTTTGTTTCTTGGCAAAAGAAAAATTTCCACCATCTTAGGAGCTATAAAACTATGACTATCCCCTGAATCAATTAAACTATAAATGGTGTGGTTGTTGATCACACCTTCCACTTCAATCATATGTGTCTGATACTCTACCTGCTTGTTTTCTAGTGATGCATATATCTTGGGTACATTTCTTCTCATGTCCTCCACTGTTTCTACTTGCTGAACATTGTGGAAAACTCTCACTTTGCCATTTTTGTGGGGACAATATCTATACTTGTCGTATCCTAGACAACCCCAACACTGAATGGGTTTCTACCTTGGCCTTTTTTCCCCTACCTCGGTCATTCTCTTCTCTCTAAAAGATGGTTGTCCTTGAGGATTGTTTCTGAAAAAGGGAAACTTGTTTCCCTTCTGCCTCTATTCTTTCTTGAACTTCTTCTTGTCTGCCCAAGCCTTCCAGAAAGTGGGATTTTCTCTTTGCTGCTCATATAAGCATTTTTCTCTCCTTATAGTTTCTTCCATGGTTTTAGGATCATCATACTGGATCTTGTCACTGATGGAAGATGACAGTCCACTCAGATACCTTTGAATTTTTTCAGTCTCATCTTTGATGAAAGGAACATACTTCAATAATTCTAAAAACCTTCGTTCATATTCATCAATGGTCATGCTACCCAATTTGAGATCAAAGAACTCTTTCATCTTTCTATCATAGTATCTCTTAGTTAAATATTTCTTTTCAAAGTGTTTCTTGAATTCCTTCCAAGTAACATTTTTCTCTTTAATGTGATACACCTGGACAAGTTGATCCCACAACATGGATGCCTTTCCTTTCAGTTGATGCATTGCAATTCTTTCTTCTTCATGAGAGGATTAATTCTACAGTTGGAAATATTTCCTCATGCCAAGAATCCATGTCTCAACATCTTCCTCCTTCTGGTGATCTCCATCAAATGTAGGAAGTTTAATCTTGTTCATTTCACCCTTCAATTCATCCACTCAAGAACTCCTATGCTTTCTGGTAGGATATGGGCTTGAACTACTATGTGCCCTCCTCTTGGAGTGCCCTTGGGAGTGATGATGGTGTCTTCCAACACTCCTTGATTTCCTCTTCTCATCAGGAAAACTATGACTTCCTGATTTACTGGAGTCACTCTCCTTGTCTAATTTATTTTGTATCCTTTCCAGGCTTTGTATCAACTTTATGTTGAATTCTCCCTATTGTTCCCTGGCTTTCATGAGCTTTCTGTTATATTCTCGGTGAGTCTGTATATATGTCTGCAATCTTTCAATGATTTTCATCATGTTTCCCTCCTTATCTATCTCTTCTTCATGCCCATTGGAGTTCTATCCTTCAACTCCCAAATGGACATCCATTCCTCTAGCTTCATTCTTTGAAATGAAAGCATTATGTGCCCCCTCCATTTCTTTGCACCATGGAACAACTCGGTTTGGTTCTACCAATGATTAATTATGCAAAATGTGTAGTCAAATGAGTTTTGTTAGGCTATCAGAATTTAATAATTTTCTAGAATAAACCAATCTGATTCAACAAAAACAATATTAGATTCCATTTTCTACAGGTCTTGGTTAGTCAAGAACCCTGTGGGATTCCATCTCTAAGCCTAGTTCTGTTCTGAAACAAAATTTCAAGTGCTAGCCCCTTTTCTTCATCCCTTGGTTCACATGTGACCACGATTGTGACCCAATGCTTATGATTTTGGCTCTTATCTAGAGCCTTTAAACTTTGGGCTCTGGCTTTAGAGGTTTTCAAAGCACATCACAACAAATCTCTAGGAGTGCCAGATTGGCGAACTCGTGAAGTAGGGTGGATCAATAGTCCACGAATACTCAACATCCAATGGCTAACACCCACTATGGAAATTCAGGCATATGAGCTCGTGGACTTCGGAGCTTCGAGACTTCAAAGGATTTCACATCCACACACCCCCAACACCCCTAAATAGATAATCTCCAAACACTTCCATGTCACCTTTGGTGATGTCATTACGTCACGCCACCTCAGCGTTACAGAACTTTAGAAATTTCTTCCTTTTGTTCCCTTATGAACCATTCTTGCAGAGTGTCAAGTATCCAGGTTCACAACTGGTGCCACACATCCATGTCATTTTGAGTGATGTCAGCAAACCATGTCACTTCGGGGTTCTAGGGCTTCAGAACTTCGGGACTTCAGAAGATTCTACACTTGCACATTCCAATTCTTCTGAATGTTGGACTCTCGAACTTCCTTAACCTCCGAGTCCACATAGTACAGGTGTCACCAACTAAGGTGGTGGCATGTGGCATGTCTAGGAAGGTCCATGTCACCATTGGAGACATCGTCCTACCATGCCACTTCTTCTCTTTTGCTTCAGGACTTCAGGCTTCAACGATTTGTGCACCAACACATCCCACTTCTCCCAACCATCGAACTCCGAAGGTACGATCTGCTGTGATATCTACGGCTCACAAACACTTGCGTGTAGATCCAATGGATTTGATCCAATCTTCACGATGTGTCTTAGCTTATGCTATTGGATTTATCTAAAAATAAGGTTTCTCCCCAGATCTATGGTGTAGATCTCCTTCGAGACTTCATAGTTTCGGGCTTTGACCCTTCTCTTGCTTCTTAACACCTAACTTCACCGAAGTTGTGAAGTTTGAAGGGATTCCAGGTTAACCCTCCTGCATCATCCTTCAATCTAATGGTTGTGAAGGATTCTCCTTATCCCAAACAAATCTTATGTTCCAACACCACAAAAGTTGTGGTTTTCTTTCTCTGCGACCCCTTCTTAACTTGCTACATCTCCTGTGTTTCTAAACACAGTCCAAGTGTTCTCTTGGGACTCCAAAATGTTCTGAAATTCCTTTTTTTGTCCTTCTCAACAACAATTTTCTTGGATATTTCGATTCCATAACCACATATGCGGTTGAATTCCGACTCAATGTCGAAAACTAGGCTCTAAACTTCAATTTTGTCCAATTCGACAACAATTTTTTCCCAAAGCTTTTGCTTTAGCTTCCACTAACATGGCCCATCCAAGCTCAATGTTGAAACTATGGATCTGATACCATCTTATGACATTCCCATCCACCATAGGCTAGGCAACGTCACTTCAGGACATCTCTCTTAGCTCTGATACCATCTTGTGACGTTCCCAGCCACCAATCCAGGCAATGCCATTGCAGAATTTCACTGTACCACAACTCTCTCTTAGCTTAATAGTTATAGTACTATGTTCATGCCACTTATTCATGCATAAATAATACTAAACATTCTATCTCTATAAGCACACATACGACATATTCTAACCATACACAAATTAATGTATAATTAACCATAAAATCATACATGCAGTAATCCAAACAAAACCATAGATGTAACATCATATATAAATACATAGCATGTGAAGGAACAAGGAAATGAATACTTATCTTTTAATTGATATTTACCAACTGGGTAGAGACCTTCCACGAACCTCCCATCCTTATACCACGCTTCTCATCACACTCAACAGTGGGTCATCCTCGAGCGGGACTAAGATCCACCCAGGGCAAGGGAATCCTAGACTAGGCTGAGGTTATAGGAGAATTTACAGTGCAATTAGAAGGATTCTCTCCAAGATCCTTCTTACACTCACTACTCATGGACTCTCATTCCCCATATTCCTGTTCCACCCTAGGAATATGCACCTTCAGTGTTCCACAATCCATCAGCTGCTCCACTTCCCTTCCAGGGTCTCGACAAGAGGCCGAATTAGGAATTATCAGAGCTCCATAGCTAGTGCTGGACTCTCTCTAGGAGAAAATAACTTCCCAACAAACTCTCTCACCTGGAGAGAGCTTCTCACATGCCTGACAACTTGACTCTTCAACCATGGGCCTGAAAAATTGCTTCTTCAACCACGGGCCTGGCAATCGGCTTCTTCAACCAACTTCAACTAAGTTCCAACAAGGTGAGGACAACAACAAAGGTTCAATATAGCTCAGGGGATGGAAAGAACCACAATTTGGTAAGGCAGAACAAGGTTTTGGAAAGTAAATATATGATGGGCTTCATAGGAAAATACAGGTCAGCTTCTCGAGTTACTGGTTTCAGAGGTGCGTGGAAGATGTAGAGGTCCACGACGGAGGAAAAATGATTTAGGAGAAGGATGGAAGAATGAGGAGAGAACCCACTCAATGAGCTAACTCTCCAGTTTTAATTGCATGCGCTCAGGTCGATACCTGTCTTCCTGGAGCTGGATGCACTCCATTTAACATTCGTTCCCTTTTCTAGGAACTTACGATAATTGGGTTTATTTCCCCCCACTTTAATATTTTCATTTTCAGGAATATATTATAATATTCCCTTGGGTTAAGCCCTCTAGATTAGACCCTCTTTCCTAGCCTCTCAGTCCCATCCCCTTCCCTACCTAGTGGATCTTCATCCCCCATCACTCTTTATTCATGGTCGGTCTACACACACCGATGTATTTTATTAATAATTTGCATAATTACATATACAAAAATCAGGCCCACTGACCTTGGCATCTAGGCTCTTTGGCCTAATAAACACATAAGCCTACCAGATTATAATTACTTGGATCACCAACCTACAAACATCATTACATATCACAGGGGCTCAACCTTGGGGTTTTACAGTTTGGGTGTAATGTTTCATTAACTTGTTGCTAGGAGAATATATCTTATGCACAAGGTTTACAAAAAGTTCGAAATCTCCAAAAACTGTAAGGTGACCACAACCTAAATTATAGGAATTTTCAATGCTTAGCAGTAACACTTCAAATTCATTGATGTTGTTTGTGCAAGAAAACTCTAACCTATAAGAAAAGTTGTGAATTTTACCCACATGAGAGTACAAGATAATGCCAACTCCATTTCCTTCATTGGAGCATGAACCATCAAAGTGCATATGCCACATCCCATCCTCTATGTTGATTTTTTCCAAGGTAGTGTTGTCCTCATCTGTAAAGATGGAATACACTCCTAGGTCCTCCTCAATATAATTTACATTAGCATGTGGAATGCTTTCTATATAAGGTGATATTCTTCCCTCTCTTAGGACTATAATGTTTTTCCCATTCCGAGGAATAGATAAGTATGTCCCATCAAGTGAGAGGTATCCACCTGTAAAAGCTTTCCAATCTCTACCTAAGATGATCGAGTAATTACTCACTGGCATATCGATTACCTGGATATTAAGGGTTGTCCTTATTTCAGGATGTGCGCACAAAACCAAGGTCGATTGTTGTAAACTATTGTAAGAGAGCATGCTTCTGGAGTTTTCATTTGTACAAGACAAGCCTAGCTCTTCCATAATAATCTTCGACATTACACTTGGGCCCGAACCACCGTTAATGAGACAACAATGGGCTATTTTATCCATAATCTTTACATAAATAAAAAACTAGGTTTTTTTACAGGGTGTCTAAATTTCTGTCACCTACTTTATTTACAGTTGAATCCTCTTCATCTACCTCTCCAAAGAGGTTGGCTACAATGAAATATTTTCGTTCCATAAATGTTTTCAGATCCTTTTGTTGCTCAAGGATGACAACCATGTCCATGAGGGTAGCATCAACTTTAATATTAGCCAATTGATTGAGAATGTTGTATTTGGAAGAAGGAAGAGGGAAGGTAGTTCCTTGACTATCAGGAGATTTAGAAACTTGAACAATAGAAGCTGGTGAAGATGAGGTTGGGCTAGAAGCAGTGCGAGGAGGATCATATTTACCTTTCATAGCATAGGATTTATTCCTAGTATTTATGATCATAACATCCTCTGGCTCTGCAAAATATAGAACAATGATAGTATTTTTGGGCCTTTTACCAAAGTTTTTATCTCTGGCTCTCTTCTTTACCTCACAATTACTTTCCTCATGGTGTTCCTCACAAAATTTACACCAACTGTGAGGCATGATGGCTTTAGGTTGGAAGTTATTTTTGTTAGGATTATTAAAGGGTGGTGAAGAAGAAGATGAGGCCCCAGGGGTAAGTGAAGGGACATTTCCCTTCCGAACATATGCTATCATTCAGTTATTCATGTCTTGTACAAGCTGTAAGAGGGAGGAAATGTCCGTCTGTTTAACTGAGTCTCCCTTAGGAATACCTTTTCTTTGAATCTGTTATTCATACTCTAAAAAAGTATGTAGAGTGGAACCAAGGTTATCAATGGATTTTTATTCAAGCCTATGACGGTAGGGGGAAGGTAGAGAATTATAATAATGCATAAAAGTGGCTTGGTTTTGAGGGCGAATGGGTTCAGGAATTTGGTTATATAATTTTGTGAAACACAAGTTGAAATATTTGATAGTCGCACCGTCTTTATAAACAATGTTATTATACTCCCGTAACTGCTTGGATGGGCTCTTAGACTACCCATAGGTAGACTTGAACCAATAAACCAACTACTTCCAAGTAGAAATAATCTTGGGAGGAAGATCAAAGAAATCAGTCGTTGCCTTCCCTTCAAGGGAATTGACAAATAAGCGCATACAAGTGTCATTGTCATTGGCTTCTATGTTCTGATAGGCATTAGAAAATTCCACCAAGTGTTCATTCGTAGTGACCGTGTTATTCCTTGAAAACCTAGGGATATGCTGTTTGAATTTAGGAAGTGGATGAGTAGCAGGTGCTAGATTGAGAGGGGAGGAAACATGCCACATAGTAGTTGTAGCATCTTCTTCAAACTGAAAGAGCCCATAATTTTTTATGACCTTGGTGGGGTTTGTAGTATATTGGATAGGGACTTGATGACTATAAAAGATACCAATCACTTGTGAGGTTGAAGGTTGATATGAAGAAGCACCTCTAGTGCCACCAGAGCCACCACTAGATGCCATCTTG